>JAGPOW010002514.1:828519-855238 GCA_030014935.1 Caiman crocodilus | reverse complement strand
CCACAGCTACCAGGAGAGACAGCTCCTCCTGCTTGCCACCCATGCTTCGAGCATTTGTATAGAGGCATTTAAGGCTACCCACTGCCGCCTCTCCCTCTCCGCTTGTTTTCCCCAAGCCACATCCACAAACCCTCTCCCAGCTTACCTGGCTCAGTGGCAGAGCGTCCCCTCCTCTCTTGGCATACCCATCCACCGGCACAGCTAGTTTAAAGCCCGCCGCACGAGATAGGCAACCTAGAAGAAAAGAAACTTATCATTAGGTGTGAGGTGGAGCACATCATGCTCCGCATAGAGAAATGAGGGCTATGAATGAAGAATCCGAAGCCCACATCATAACACCAACCCTGAAGGCGCTGGTTTACAGCTGCAATACAGGCCTCGTGTTGCCTTCCTCGTCGACTCACTGGCAGAATGGAGGAAAACACCATCTGCGACCCAAACACCTTGAGTTGCCTTCCGAGGGCCTTGAAGTCTTCTATGATGTCCTCCAGCCGGCCTCTAGAAACGTCGTTGGTTCCCATGTGGGCTACCACTAACGGATGGTAATCGGTGGGCTTAATAATCTTCCGGATGCTCTCCGTGACATCCTGTACCCACGCTCCAGGCAGGCAGTAATGTTACCTAAAATAAAATACATGCTCAGACTCAAGTATTCAGTTACAGTTCTGAATTCATCAAGTTCTAACTATAAAAGTTTTGAAAACTTTGTTGTGGCAAAAAGAATCCAAATACAAGTCCTCTAGAATAAGTTTGTTAAAAAAGAGGGAAAGGTCTACTACTGTAGAAAATTGCATCTTCTGAAACCTGCTTATAAAACAAGGATCAGACATATGATAGTAAACCAGCAGTGCTCGTGGTCTTCACCCTGCTGTCTGGATGAATGGCAGGGGCCTGTCCATAGGCTGGATTGGCTGCTGCCCAGCTGGGGGCAAGCTCTGGGGGCTCTGCATCACTGCTACCTGGCTGGGATCAGGCTTTGGGGGCCTTGTGCCGCCACCTGGCCCTCGCATACCACTGCACTTCTGCCTATTTGTAACGTTCAATTACCGTGGGCCCTAAGGCCCACCTGGCTAACTAGCAGCCCCTATTGTATGGGGGCTAATGAGTGAATGCTACAACAAAACACATGGGACAACAGAGGCAAAAAACAGGACAGGAGTGACATGAGGGCCAAAGGGTCAAAACGTGAAAATGAGTGTGCCTGAGGGGGACACTAAGCAGAACCCCCCAGGTTGCATCCACCGGTCCTCGAAGGTATCCAAGGAGCTGGTGGATGCTGCCCACTGGTACTCTGCCTGGAAATTTGCACAAACAAGTGAGAGGAAAGTGGCCCAGCAGTCTCCAGGCATCTTCCTGGCTACAGCCTCCTTCCTGGTCAAGTACAGGATCCACTTGGCCATGGCTAGGAGGAGGTTGACCAGGAGGTCCTGGTACTTGGTGGGGCCGTGGGTGGGGTGACCAAAAACAAAAAGGTGGGGGTTAAAATTCATCCAGAACCTCAGGAGGAGTTCTGGAGGTGGAGGTGAAGGAGGAGGGGCTGCAGCCTGGCACAGTCAAGGGTTGTGAGCACCAGGGTTTCCCAGAAGGGGGAGGAGACCGGGGTGTCTGTGAAGCTCGGCACATACATGCCCATGATGATGGCTCTGTGGAAGAGCCGCCAGCTGAGGTCACCAGTGGCTCATGGGATGAAGGTGGCCATTGCAGTCCTGATCTAATGTGCAGAGCTTCCCAAAGATCTATGGGGAGCCTGGCAGGCTAGATGACACAATATTTGAGGCAAGATCTGGCCTGCAAGCTGCAGGTTCAGCACTGTTAGTGTAAACAGTAACAATGTGCATTGGCTACAAAGTTGTATTTTTGAAAGAAAACATCCTTGAAAACAACATCATCAGCCCAGTGGCACTTTCAGGAAAGCATGCTATAAAGTCAAAATCTTTATTTGCAAATAAGCAAGAGCTTGCTAATTCTCATAATAATATTAGTCAATGCAGTGTGGTTTTGCAATAGGTAAACATAAAATTAAAATTATACCTAGGCATATAATTTATTTCCAGTGCTGTTCTTAAGCTGTTTATAGATTTCATAGACATTAGGGCTAGAAAGGACCTTGTAAGATCATCAGTTCCAGCCCCCTGCCCAAGGGGCAGGAAGTCAGCTAGGATCAAAGGATCCCAGCAAGATAAGCATCCAAAAGTTTCTTAAAGGTGTCCAGAGTAGGTGCTTGCATCACCTCTGGAGGGAGTCTGTTCCAGGCCGTTGGGGCTTAGACAATAAAAAAGTTTTTCCTTATGTCCAGCCTAAAATGATCTTACAGGAGTTTGTGACCATTGGACTTTGCCATCCCTTGGGGTGCTCTGGTGAACAGGTGTTCCCCCAGATCCTGATGCACACCCCTGATGTACTTATAGGCTGCCACCAAGTCACCCCTGAGCCTGCGCTTCTCCAGGCTGAAGAGTCCCATAGTTTCATAGTTGATAGGGTCGGAAGGGACCTGAGCAGATCATCAAGTCCGACCCCCTGCCGTGGCAGGAAAGAATACTGGGGTCAAATGACCCCAGCAAGTTGTTCGTCTAACCTCCACTTAAAGACCCCCAGGGTAGGAGCCAGCACCACTTCTCTTGGAAGTTGGTTCCAGGTCTTAGCTGCCCTGACTGTGAAGTAGCACCTCCTGATGTCTAGTCTGAAACTACCCTTTGCCAGCTTGTGACTGTTATTTCTAGTCACTCCTGGTAGTGCTCGGGGAACAGGAACTCCCACAATACCTGCTGGTCCCCTCTGACTAGTTTGTAACAGGCCACTAGATCTTCCCTCAGCCTTCTCTTGTGGAGGTTGAACAGGTTCAGGTCCCTTAGCCTCTCTTCATAGGGCCTGCCCTGTTGTCCCTGATCATGCGAGTGGCCCTCCTCTGAATCCTCTTAATGCTGTCCACATCCCTCCTGAAGTGTGGCGCCCAGAACTGGATGCAGTACTCCAACTGTGGCCTGACCAGTGCCTCATAGAGGGGGACGATCACTCCTTGGACCTGCTTGAGATGCATCTGTGGATGCACCACAGGACCCAATGTGCGGACAAGGTGTGGTTGGCCTTTCTGACCATGTCCCCACACTGTCGGCCCATGTTCATTTTGGTATCAGTGCTGATTCCAAGATCCTTTTCTGCCTCTGCACTGATGAGAAGGGAGTTTCCCAGCCTGTAGGTATGCTGCTGGTTCTTCCTCCCCAGGTGCAGCACCTTGCACTTGTCAGTGTTGAAACCCATCCTGTTCTTTTCTGCCCACCCCTGTAACTGTCTAGGTCCAATTGCAGCCTATTTCTCCCTTCTAGCATGCTCACATCCCTCCACATCTTAGTGTCATCGGCAAATTTGAATAGGGTGCTTTTTACCCCCTCGTCCAAGTCACTGATGGAGATGTTGAGCAGTGCGGGTCCGAGGACCGAGCCTTAGGGGACCCCACTTCCCATATCCCTCCAGGTTGAAAATGACCCATCCACCACCACTTTCTGGGTGTGGCCCTCCAGCCAGTTAGTGACCCATTTGACTGTGTAGGTGTTGACACCACAGTCCCCTAGTTTTATAATGAGAATGGGGTGAGAGATAGCATCAAAGGCCTTCCTGAAGTCCAGAAAGGCTGTCCACTGCTACCCCTGCGTCTAAAGATTTTGTGACCTGGTCATAGAAGGCAACCAGGTTGGTCTGACAGGACCTGCCTCTAATGAACCCATGTTGGTTGTCCCTAAACATAACTTGCTGTGCTGGCACCTGGCGGACATGTGCCAGGATAATTCTCTCAAAAAGCTTCCCCAGGATCGAGGTAAGACAAACTGGCCTATAGTTCCCTGGGTCTTCCTTCTTCCCTTTTTTGAAAATGGGAACCACACTGGCCCTTTTCCAGTCCTCTGACACTACATCAGAGCTCCATGAGTGCTTGTAAAGCCATGCCAGGGGTCCCGCAATGACCTCTGTTAATTCCCTCAGCACTCTGGGGTGGAGATTGTCAGGACCAGCTGATTTAAATATGTCCAGTCCCTCCAGAAGTTCCCTGACTAGATCCTCACTAACCCTAGACCTGGGTGCGCCTCCCCTGGTGCCTGAGGGGGCCCCAGAGGGCAGGCTGGTCTGGTCCCTGCTCAGGAAAATGGAGGCAAAGAAATAGCTTGGATCCTATCTTTGTAAGGCCTGTTCTCTTGCTCTTTGATCATGTGTGGGGCTCTCATCTGGACTCTCAAGTTTTTCCACGTCCTTCCTAAATTGTGCAGAATTGGATGCAGTACTCCAGCTGTGGCCTCACCAAGGATGAGTACAGTGGGAGGATGATATCCTGGGCCTTGCTTGAGATGCATTAGTAGAATTACAAATTGCAAGACAGAGACCCAAACTTTGATTTAGTTGGGCACGGCATGGCATGGCATGGCATGGCATGATGCACAAATGTGGAATTTGGGGATCAGATCCCAATCGTGCCATTGAATCAAAACTTCTCAGGATCTTGGAGAGGCGCAGGTTGGAATTAAAATGGCAGTTAACTTTTTTAATCAAATTTTTAATGCCATTTTTCTGATAGTACCTTTAAAAATAATGTTTGTGATCTGTTGTTTGGTTTCCCCTTGCCCTTGCATAAATCAGGTGCTGAATGTGCTCATGTACTCTGATCCTTTCTCCTTTTTTAATCTGGTCACACTATTTCTTGCTGACTCTTCAGTTCCATGTTTGACTTTTGACTCTGTAAAAGGATGTTTGCCAATAATGACAAGCTTTCTTTACCAGACAGTCACAATGACCACAAAAAAAAAGGAATAATATTTCTTTAACCTTCCAGTGTACATCTTTAGTGTGATGGCTGTTGGTGGGAGTGGTAGGGATACCTATATCAAAATAAATAAATAAATCAGACCTTCAAGGGGTTAGCTCTCTGGCAAGGTATACTGCTACTGCAGCAAATTACCATCATTATCACGGGCGTGAGTAAGGTCCCTCTTTGCACAGGACTGTTTATACTTAGTGAATATTGCTAAAACATATTCTGAAAAGGTAACTTTCTGGCTCCTTGCTGTAGCATTGCTGTCCCATGTCCATATCTGGCAGGTCTCTGAAGTTAGATTTGAAGAGACTTTGCTGGATAGCTTAAGCTTGACAATTTAAGTTTGAAAACAATAAGCTATGATGAACTTTAAGATGATTCTGTTTTATTTATTTAAAACTGGAAATTTTACTGTTTGAATATAGATCTTAAATCTAGAAATGTGTGCTGCAACATGAGCTACCACAGGCCTGTTCAGCTGACAGCCCACAGGCTGCATGCAGCTCCTGGATTCCTGGCTTGGGTACCATTCCCAGATTTGCACTTTTGCTACTACTGTTGGAGTCCCTGGACTTCCTCTCCATCCTCCAGCTTCCTTTGCTTGCACCTGTTCCAGGGGGCAGGGTCAAGTGATATGGTCCATGGGGTCGAGGGCTTTGAGGAACCTGGGGACCCTGCAAAGGCAGCCATGTGTGCAGGTGTCTGTGTGGCACAGTGGGGCTGTGCAGCACTGTGAGGAGCTGGCATGGTACAGTGGGTGGCTTGCATGGCATGGCACAGCACATTTGGCCCTGTGGTGCAGTGGGGGAGGGCTTGCATGTTGTGCTACATCAAGTACCCCTGCGGTATGGAGTGAGGGGGCTCCTGAAACATGTCAGGGGGCTGTTGTGGCATGGAAGATTGCTCCTGCAGCAGGTTGGGGGGGCTCCTGAGGTGTGGACAGAGACAATGTGGGTTGCATGGCCTTTGGAGGTCTGTGGTCTGTGCAGTGTGTGGCTGAGGGCCCTCTAGTGCCTGTTCACTCAGAAGCTGGACAGTTCTGTGCAGTGTATGAGGAGCAGAAAGTAGCCTGGGAAAATAAAATGATTTACTTTGTTTACTGTCTGTTCCACAGGGAAAATTCATAGGAAGAGATAGCCAAGATAAATCATATTTTAAAGTTACGGTGTTTAAATAGCTTGTAATGGCATTAACAAGCAAGGAGAGACATTCTTGTTGGATAGTTAAGTTGACAGTGGCCATAGGAGCATTTTGTTGGTATAGCATTCATTTGACTTTTTTGAATTTTGTTCTGTACCATTTATTCTGAAAACATAGCTGTGTATTTAGATCTGTGCTCTCACAATAATTTATTTTGAATTGACTTGTTTTTAGTTTTTTTGTAACATGGGAAGGGGGGAGGGGGTTCTCAACTTTTCACTTGCCTGCTAACTCTAAAGCCTTCCCTATCTGATTGTCAAAAGCTTTGGTTGGGCAGACTTTTGGCATTGGATTTACGACCCAGATACCTTATTCCATGTGGACCCAAAGCCTCAGACCAACCACGATTTCTTCCATTCAATAATGGGCAAATTCTGTTGATATACAGTGATAGCAGATAGGGACAGTGCAGGCAAGGCAAACACATGATTCTGTATCTACCAGACTGTGGGTTCACAAAGGAAAGGTATGCGTGGCCAACATGTGAGCTTCACCTTGTGGATCTTGCTTAAATGTCAGCAGTCTTGGAGGTTGAGGACTGAAGCCCACCCTCCCAGTTGGGTGGTTAAAATGGGCTGGTGGTGTGCCCTCTGTCCATGGTAGCTTTGGGTTCCCCACCTTGGAGGGACCTTTTGCTGCTCTGAAATCCCTCTTTTCTTTTTCTTCTTCTCCTCTGATGACTTCATTTCTGGGTACCATTGATTGGTTTCCTTGTGGTCATCATACTGTCCGTGTTCTGTTCTGTCAGCATATGCCTTTGTTTCCTAAACCTATCACATGCACATATCTTAGTTTGGTAATTTACCAGTGTCTTAATTTGGGCATGCCCCAGGCTTCTAATTTGGTCCATCCACCAAAACTGGGAATCCCAGGGATCTGCAGCTGGTCCCTGTGACTTAGGCTTGCCACATTGGACCTATCTCATGCTTTGGAATGCTGTTTGGATGTTTTTAATTTCCCAGGGTGTGTATGTCCACCTGTCTGTTAGCCTCAGGCACAGCGTCTGCCTTGAAGACTGAAACTTTGTCACAAACAGGCTTTTAGAAACTAGCTACCCCTTGCCATTCCCCTAGACTATTTTTCTAATACAATATCTACTTTACCTACAAACCATTTCCTAAAAGCAAATTTTTGAATATAATTTTCTAGCCATCACAGACCACCAGGAGGATATCCATTGCCAGAGTCCAGTAAATTGTTGTTTAAAGCTGCTGCTGTAATGCATTTTGCTTGTTAGAAATATTTCTTAAACTTCTATGTGTGAGTTTGGTTAATTAAATTTTCCTTTTCCAGCCGATTTATTTTGCACATCCCAAGTGAGGAGAGAGACAATGCGATCAGAGTGTGCTTTCAGATTGAACTTGCCCATTGGTTTTACTTGGATTTCTACATGCAGAACACACCAGGATTACCTCAGTGTGGGATAAGAGATTTTGCTAAAGCTGATATCCTTTGTATTTGTTTGTCATCTTAGTGTTTGTGTATAAAATGTGCACTGAAGTATAGCTATGAGATTTATTTTTAAAATCACTGTCAGTACAACGTAGTAAAGAAAAAAATAGGTTCTATTAAAATTTCTACTGTTTGTTCCTGTCAAAGTACTGCAGTGTTCAGCGATGGTCAAGGAAAGCTTAAGAGTGCTCTCTGTGGCATGTTTCTTTCCTACATGATGGATTTCCACAGAGAAGCTGAAATGCATATTGACACTGCTAGGAGCAATGTAAATTCTCACTGTGCCTATTTGGAGATGGGATTGGTATACAGTTATGGGGAATTATACAAACTGCAGCTTGTGTTCCTGATGAATCCATGCAGTTGGCTTCTGCTCTCTCTACTGATCCTTTGAATTTACAGAGTTTGTATGCTGTACCCTTTCTTCCTTGAAGGGGAATTTTGTAGAGTAAATTCCATGGTAGTATCTGGCAGAGATTTTTTTCTTCTTCCCATATACTTTTACATAAGAGTGGAAGATCTGGTCCTGACTTCCATAATACTTAATGGTGGTGATTCCCAGGGCAGAAAACCTGGTGTTTGATTTTATAGTCAGCTGCTTGTGGGTTTGAAATGCTGGTAATTGAAAATAAACTTAGTAAACTGATCTGATTTATATGATATTGGGGATGGGCAAGTCTTTCATGTTACCCTACTTCTGGGAATATAATAGTGCCAAACAATAAATGTATTCCTTGAATAATTGTGAGGTAATAAGTAGGAAATGTAACTTTATGGATAGTATGTACTCACTGTATGTGATTTATATTTTCCATATAAGTTATGAAATTTTACAGTCCTGGCTTAGTACTTTTTTTTGTACACTGATACAGGGTTTTTTTATTAGAAAGAAAAGCAGTATGGTTGCATGTTGATTTTACAGATTGTTTGGAGAGCCTTATCCATAAGAACAGTACAGTATGCTGTCCAGTTCTGGGTTTTTTGGGTCAGTTAATGAGCCAGTAAAGACTGCCAGGTACGTTTAAGTAGATACTCAGATAGTGATTTAATCAGAATTAAAATATTATTGAGCTCAACTGATTTAAGGATGGATTATAGGTAGTGATTTGGCTAGCTTCTGTGGGGAGGAAATGTGTCCATATTGATCCATGATATGTCCTGAGGATCCATGCTTCAATGAAACAAAGTGCTTTCTTTGCGAATATAGGTTTAGAACAGGGTCATCTCTTTGGTGTAACTTGCTTTTAAATTTGGTAAGAAATTTGCTTTTTAACTCCAGTTGGGCTACTTCTGTTAATTTAAATTTCTAAAATGGTACCGTTCTTTAATTAAACTTTTTCTGAGTAGCTTGTCTTAGAATAATAAAGCACTTATGTGCCTCCTCAACTTGTAGGATGTAATGTAATATTGGATTGTTTGCATGACTTCAGCTTCAAATAAACTTGAGAGAAATCTAAAAGAACAAAACCCTATTCCATTTAGACAGTAGTAGTTGTAACAATTTATTTTGGGTAGATCTGTACGTATGTGTGAGAGTTGAGTTCAGGTTAAGCATTAATTTCCTTGACGTGTTTCTTTACTCTTCAATCATTGCCCTTTTTTACTGCCTCAAGGTGAAGATGTGCAAAAGGTTTTAGATGAGTGGAAGGAATATAAAATGGGAGTGCCAACCTATGGTGCAATTATTCTTGATGAGACGCTTGAAAATGTAAGTTTGAAGCCAGTCTGTCAAGTGGTTTGTACAAGGTGGGAGTAACTGGGGGGATGTTAACTAGGATTTAACTAACACCAGCAATTTCCTGTTTTGGAGGGAAAAACATTTTCAGTCTGAGGATCATAGATAATGGCATCAGAATACAGCAGGATTCTTTTTCACATTCCTATCATTATGTTTCTGTAGATTTCTCTTTTTTGTGGGAGTGTGTTAGGAAGTGGGGGTATTCTTACTATCTGTGTACCAGAGGCAGCTGGTGCATGTTCCTTTTTTCCCAAATTTTGCCAAAATGTTATGATAAAAATAATAGCGTTGATAACCCTTTGTCTAACCTTTGCCAACCTTGTGGACAAACTACTGAAAATGAACATTTGAGGGTCCCTTCAAAGTGTTGTTTTTGAGATTAAGACAAAGCAGTGAGATTAATGGGTATCTGACTGTTGTCTCCATTTTCTGCAGGTACTGTTGGTTCAGGGTTATTTAGCAAAATCTGGCTGGGGATTTCCAAAAGGGAAAGTAAATAAAGAAGAGGCTCCACATGACTGTGCTGCTAGAGAGGTGAGCTCCATGTATGATTGTTTAAACTTTTCTTTCTCATAAATTAAGGTGCACAAGTAATTTAGCAGTAGTTGTACTTGTTCATGCTGAGTAGGATGTTAGTGGAAGTCCAAAAGCAATTCCACTATGCGTTTTTACAGAAAGCTTCTGTTTTGAAATATGGCGGCTGTAAGCATTTTATTCCCTCTGCTGTCAGCTGTAGGAATCAAAAGTCTGTGCCCAGTGTAAAGTCAGGGCATGAAATTATTGTGTGCTTGACATTTTTTGATTGCCCTGTATCTTGATTGTTATTAGGGTCAGCAAGTAACTTTGTTAGCTTTTGGAAGATCAGTTAAATCTGTCAGGTTGGCCTGGTAATTATTGATTTGGGTATCTAGAAAGCCCCTAGCTGCTCTGGCCCTTTGGATTGTTGTCTGATGATGTAAAATTAAAATTAATCTCTTTTCCTTGTTACCAATTTGTGAAGAAGGAACTGAAATATAAAAAACTTCTTGGAATGACCAGTGGAAGAGAAATGTACATCAAAAGTAAAATGAGGATCCAATTTGGAAAATGAGTGAATGTGAGAATCTGTGTTTTTTTGTGATAGTGATTCAATACAAGTTTGCCCAGCTGCCTTGGGGATAGACATTTTTTGACATATGCTTCTAGAAGACTGTCATCTTACATAAAAATAATATATTTGTGTGGCAAATTAAGATGACAGAAGACTTTTTTGGTATTTCTGAGACTGCACAGTCTGGGGTTCTTGCTTAAAAAGTTGGTGTTAAGGGAAAAGTACAGTATTATGGTAAAATGCATGAACAGTTCCAACTTGTTATGCTCTTCTCTATTATAGAAACAAAGGGTCATGGTCAGTGGCATGTAAAATATAAAGCTATGGTGTATAGCCTGCCTGTGAAATTTACTGTTGCAGAAAGCCAGGCACACACTGCATCTGGATGTAAAAGTGGCTTGGATAATTTTATGTCCTATTTTTATCTTTAATTATGTAAAGACAGAGGTAATAAACTCTCACTTGGAGGTATTGGGAGATGGAATTGGATTGCCAAAAGAAGGTAGTAAAAAATATTTGATTTCCTGTCTGGGTTGAACGACCTTCTTAGAATTCATTGCTTTCTATACTTGTTGCGGGTTAGGGGATGGCTCCTTATTTCTAATTTTCTGACGGTATCCTCCAATTTACATGAGCTGTTTGAGAGGACATTGGAAGCTTCAGGTAAGGAGAAAAATAAGATCTGTCTGTATGTAAAGTGTTGTTTCAACCTGTAATATAATCCAGTTCTAGCACTTCACATCCAGTTTAGATGCATGTCACTGTAGAACAGCTGTCTGCAGCCTTTTCAGGTTACGGGCCAGAATGGCTCAGTTCAGATCAGAGGCAGGCAGGTAGGTGGGAGCTAGGACCCAGTTATTGCTGTCACCACTTTTTGTCATTGCTACTTCTTCCTGGTGGCATGGGGAGAGCAACTACAGCTGAAGCCCCATGTTCCTTCTCACAGTCTTTAGGTTTTTAGCCCGAGGCAGAATATTACTTATAACACATAGAGAAACACGTAAGAAGAAAGTAGCATAATACACTAGAACAAACCAATCGAAAACATGGCTTGGGAAGTTAGATGATAAGGAGAGGGGAGAATGTGCAACTGCACCATAGAGCTGGGGAGGATAAGATGAAAAATATGTTTTGTTTTGTTTTTTCCTTTTCTTTTTCCCATAAAGGAGGCATTGGTGCATTTTCCTAACTCAGATCTTTTCCCCAAGGAAACGGCCTACCAGGAGATGTCAAAGATCTGGCCCCTGGGCCACTCCTGGCTTGTGGAAGCCTATCATCTGGCCCCTGATGTTGATGTCTGAGTTGACCCATGTGCCATGTTAGGCTTGCTCCACATACAGTACCTTGGATTCATGCAACATGTGGCATGTACTTCATCTGGTCCAGGACCTGTGCTGCATGTGCAGCACAGTCCTAGACCAGCCCAGGGGAGCATTGTGTGCAGCATGGATTCCACACTGGCTGGGGTGTGCACCTTGTGGCATAGGTCTCAAAATGGGCACTGCATGCATTGGATCCGAGTCCAGACCCAGTCCAGACCCAGTCTGGCCCTTGGGCTGGTCCTGCTTTATTCATCTGGCCTACAGGCCCAGATGTTTGATACCCCTGGGCTAAGCATGCTTGCATGCTTTTCAGCTTCTGTCAGTTTCTCTGGTATAGATGATCTTTGCTGTTTATCTTTACTTTTAACTCATTCTCTACTTCTGAGAAATGTGGGTTGACTAGCTGATTTTATTCTTTCTGCCTTTATTCTTTCATTCTGTTTTACGGAAATGCTTTTTCTGTATTCATGGAATACTGTTGATTTCTTCCATCAGTGTCTCTATATTGGTGGTTCTCAACATTTTTTAGACTCAAGGGCCCCCTTGGAAAATACTGGCTCTTAGTTTGTTTGTTAACTGCAGAAAAATAATAGAGCAATTATTCTGTTGCAAAGAACTCAGACCATAACAGGTCAAAAAGGTTTTAATGCTCTGGGGTTCTTTTTGAACTCTCTTGGTTTATCTTGTGAGTCATGTTTATACACCTAATGGTACTAACATTGTGTGGTACCCCTGAAAGGACCTCTGTGGCACTACCCTATGTACACAACATTGACTTTTGTGCTGTTACTTTGAAGGTCTGAACTACAAAATCTAATGCATTTTCTATGCTTTTCAGGTGTTTGAAGAAACTGGTTTTGATATCAAAGATTACATCTGCAAAGATGACTACATTGAGTTGCGAATCAACGATCAGATAGCACGATTGTACATCATTCCAGGAGTTCCAAAGGACACAAAATTCAATCCCAAAACCAGAAGAGAAATTCGGGTATGCATAATTATTTCTTGTGCTGAAGGCTCTGTGTTGGCAGTAACTTAAAGAAGGTTGATCAAAATTAAGGGCCTGCATGATATTAAAAGAAACAGGTGATGAATGCTCCAAATGCAGATTGAAGGCAGCATTTGATCACTAGGTTTTGTCATTTTCCTACAGGTCTGATGTGAAGACTGATTGCTGACCAGCTGTTCATTAAGATGCCACATTTATCATAGCCTGCATGCTCCAGTACTAGGTTTATCTGTGACAGTAAAGCACATCCTTCTGTCTTCTAACTGTTGTTATATTTTTGTAGCTAATACTCTTTATTCAATCTTAACTAAATTCTTTGGTTTCTTCTGGGAATATCAATGTATGAAGGATACTCTGCAGAAGCCTACACCCCAGAAAAGCAAAATGGGGGCTGCTCTTACTCTCTAGGCAGCCCATACAATGCAGACCTTAGTGTGCAGCAAACACCAGGGATCAGGCTGGAGTGTGGAGTGTGGTGGGAGCCAGCCATTGTGTGTGATATTTGTACTCGGTGGACTTAATAGAAAGCTGTTGCAAAGGGGAGAAATCCTGAACAATTTTCTGCTGTTGTTGTTGACATTAATTATTTCATGGCATTTGAATTTTTCTTGTAATGCAAATATATTCAAGAGCAGTATTTGAAAATTAGAATCAACTTTAACCTTATCTGTATTTTTGGAATTCCAAATGCCCTTTTCCTCCTAGTTAGATTCCTTGGAGGTATAGATGGTCTCTTGCTTTAGGTGCGTTTTTTATTTGATCTAGCTCAGGGGTTCTCAACCCCCAGGCCGCAGCCTGGTACGGGGCTGCAAAGGGTTGGCTGCTAATCTGCAGGAGGGTTGGCTGCTGCAGAGGAAGTGACCATGGACTGGCAAGCTGTGGACTGGAAGTGAGCGGCATACTGAGGACTGCCAGCCAACTGAGTATAAAAAAGGTTTGGCTGCCTGCCTACAGTATGCTGGTCATTCCTGGTGTGCAGTTTGCTGGTCTGTGGTCACTTCCGGTTTGTGGTTTGCCAGTCCCCAACATAAAAAGTTTGGGAACCCCAGATCTAGCTAAACTTTGAGTCTTCTTTTTGAGGACTGGATAGAATTTTTTTGGAAAGTCCTTGCAATATTCTTTACGCTTTAAAATATGCACGATTCGGCTGAAGCATGCATTTAGAAAGAAATTAAATGAGGTTTTTTGTATATTGAATGGGTTTTCAGAGTACTTTTATTTCTATTTAATTCATTTTAATGGCATGCTATGCAGAGTTCAAAATAGAAACATCATATTTGTTGTTATAAAAGTCTCATACATTAGAAAACAGTTATCTTGCCCCTTTTTGGATTGCTTTTTTTGTCATCAACCATAGGCTGGATTCAGTACTAGAACAATACTTCAGTTTTTCTTATGTAGACATAATACGTGAGCATCCTATGAGTGGGTACTGGTGATCTGTTTGTTTGCATTTGAAATAAAATGGGGATGGGAATGGTGAGAGAAATTTGCAAAACTATTTGTAGCCTGTGATTACCCTGGCCTTTCATGGCATTCTTGCAAATAAAGCACTGTTTGTTGTTATAGACTTTATTTTAAATTAAACTTAATAAGTTACTGAGTACCATAGCCCACATTTTAGGTATCCCTATCCTATCATTTTGGTGTGTTTTATGTATTAGTGTCCATTACAGTGCGGTTGTGGTCAGAAAAGTGACTACCATTTTAAATAATTAGGTATGATAATGAACAAACTCTTGTCATAGTTGATTAATTCAAACTCTTCCTGCAGTTTGAAGAAAATCATTGTGGTTGATGTGCAGTTCACTTAAATCCCTTCTAGACATCACTAAAGTAATTACTTTTTTCCTGTGTTTCAGCATATTGAATGGTTCTCAGTTGACAAGTTACCATGCCATAGAAATGACATGACCCCAAAGTCCAAGCTAGGTTTGGCACCTAACAAGTTTTTCATGGCTATTCCGTTTATCAGGTATGTTCAAGAAAAGTCAAAGGCTAGCCCAGAACATTTCACCCTTTCTTGTAAAAAAGACTCTGTGTGTGTGTGTGTGTGTGTGTGTGTGTGTGTGTGTTTGCTTGATGAAACTTGATTTTGCTGATTTTTTTTTTTTTTTTTTTTTTTTAAATGCTAATGTTTACAGACCATTGAGAGACTGGCTTTCTCAAAGGTATGGAGACTCCTCTGATAGTGACAATGGATTCTCATCTACTGGGAGCACGCCATCCAAACCCAGCTTGGAAAAAGTGAGGTAATATGTCATGTCACTTAGCCCTGTCTTCAGCCCTACAAAATTAGTCATAAAACAAAAGTCCATAAAACAAAAGTGTTTTTTCTGATTTAGAGTATTAACATTTATTTATTATATAGTTTAAAAGTATTATCTTAATAGGGTGAAAGGTTAAACAGTGCTATCTGGCAAACTTTTTAAAGTGGCAAAACGGAGAATGTCTTGAGTTTCCATATGGGGAATGTGGAGCACAAAGAAAGAAGGAGCTTTACAAAAAAACTGAATTTTTTTATCAGAAGATGTAGAACAAGTAGATAAGATTTCTAAGAATGTCAGGAATAATAGATCAAAGTTAAAAAGTCACTAAAAACAAACGGACTGTGAAGTAATTTCAGAGGCAGCTGAATGAAACCTATGCTAGAGTGATAGCAAGAGGAGTGTTTGAAATAATCAGTGTGATAAGTCATTTGTGGAGTCAAACTTTGAATATAATTGGATGGCAGGAAGGCTTTAAATGGAAATGAGCATATTGTAATGTTCATGGGTTGCAGCAACTTCTCAAGTTAACTCCAGCTCCCAACGAGAGATATTTCTTCAGCATTTCAGTGTAGTTCAGTGCCAAAGTTTTTGCTAGATAAAATAAAAGTAAAAGTGTTACTGTTCCTGCCTCTACCTGCTAGGTATGTCCCACTAGAGGGTGGAGGTTTCTTGTTACTTGATAAATAGGAGAAAAGGGAGTTTTCTTGTTATCTGATAAATACCTTAGCCTTTCAAACCATAGGAAATATTTTTTCTTACTGCCCAGCTGTTTCCTAAGTAAACAAATGGTAAATGAGGAGAATACTAAGTTATACCTCTGTGTTCTCTAGTTCAATTTTACTTCCACACCTTTCTACAGAAGCAAAAAAAATGCATTTCTGCTCTGATCAGAATAACTTTGAAGTTTGCTTGCAACTAAAATGTTTGTTTGTTTTTTTAATGTGCTAGATCCAAACTTCGTTATAGTCAGCAGGTGTTTGCAGACGGGCCTTTAGGAGACCAGTGGACAAAGCATAGGCAGCCACAACCACAGAAGCCATATAATCATTCTGAGATGTCTGAAGTTTTAAAAATAAAGGTAGGCTTTGTTTCTGAAGCCATTGGGCTTGTTTGGGCCCTTAAAAATTGATAGTACTTATTCAGTGTCTTGGCTTTTGTTACTGTAAGGGGTGGTGGAACCATTATTACTTAAAAGGCTTTGGTATTTGGAGCAGGGCATAGGACTTTGGTTGATTTCTTCTCTCACCTCTTCTGGTTCCCTGGTGGGTGAAAAGTTGTCTTAATTTTATTGTGCCTCAGTTTCTCATCTGCAAAATATTTACTGTCAAGAATACTTTGAGACATTTAGGTGAAAATTGCCTTTTGGCAAGTGTCATAGGACAGGGGTGCATGCTGCTGGCATTTAATCTTAATATTTACTCCTTTCTTTGGGGGCATGATGGCTGACTCAGAACATGAGGGGCAATGGTAGAAAGCAATATCAAGACACTCCTAACCAAAAGAAGAGGACAAATGGGGTCCACAGCCAGCCAGCTAAACAGAACCACACACTGGTAAGATACACAACAGTAACTGTTGCATTAACAACTTTGGTGACATTTAATTAAGTGTAAACTAAAGCTTTGGTGGTAAACAGTAGATTGCCCAGTGATGAAAGCAGACAAAATTGAACAAAGTGTCCTTTGACCATTGTGTATTAGAATTCTTCTGGGTAGCCTATTGCAGGTGAATTCTAGTGCATAATGGTGTTGGAGCTATGTTGTAGCCACAGTGGTTCAGGTATAATGTGAGACCAGTCAGATAAGCTTTTGAATGCAAAGCATTCAATCTGGTGAAGAATTTGAAAGCTTGTTTAACTTGATCATAAGCATGTAGTTAGTTGAGCAAAAGATATCACCCATAAAAACCATTTCTTTCTAGAGCATAGCAGTTAGGCCTTTCTGTGGTTTTCTAGGTCTTTGCCCGATAAATGCCTAGTATATGATGCCAAGTCAAAATATACGTATAATTGGTTTGTGTGTGTGATGTTCCATATTTTGTTCCATGGAAAAACTACATATTAATGGTAAAACATGTTTGCTTCCTCTCTGGCTAGAATTTGGAGTTGTAGACTTGGAAAATTCTACCCCAGTCTTATATATCCTATGCCACAGTAGGACTAAATTCAGTAATGTTTAGCCCCACAGTTCATAGCAGTACTAACCTATTGTGTTCCCCTGGGATGCTCTTTCTTGCACTCACACAAGCACCCTCCCCTGGCTCATTGTTGAAGAGCATGCACATCAAATTAATGCTCTTTTTGACAGTGGTTCTTTTTGAGGAGATGTTCTCCATGTGTTCTCCAGGCTTCACTCCTTGTGCTCTTGTTCCAACAGTATTATTCATTTGGCCAAACTCTGAAATGCCCAGGGAAGAAGGTAGCACGTTGCCAGCTTCAGTGGCAACATGCCCTGACTTCCCAGGCTTCTATGGCTGTGTGACTCACTTTGTCAGTCTTTGCCTTGGCTGCTTCTTGCTTTCTGCTAATAAGCTGGACTCCAGCTGTTGCTTCCTAATTCCCTGCTGTTTAGTGTTATGTAGAAGTGCAGGGAGAACACATTGTGATCCAGATAAGCTTCCCTTTTGCAGAAAGTAGGGAAGCAGAGGGATAGTTGCAGGCAGGGTCCCAGCAGGCCGGGGAAAGGGAACAACATGTCAGGTAACAAGTTGCAGCAGAAATGCTGCAATCAGTGGCCTCTTAGAAAAGACCACGTTCCATAATTCTGGAATCCTGGAGTCTGTTGGAACCTTGACTGGGATTCACGGGGAGTTCACACTTCAGCGCTGTTGGAGACTGTCTGCAGACTCATGTTACTGCCAGTGCATCAGTTTGGCATGTGTTGTGAAGGTGGTCTTCAGGCTGTAATGCTAGAAGGAACCTTTTTAAAACACAGAAAATTGCGATTCTGAAACAGCAATGAGGGAAGGCGTAAACTGTGTTCAAGTTTCTATGGACTATGTGGGACACTGCTTGTGTTTCTTGTAGGAGCACAGCATCAATATGGTTAGTGCCGGAAGGATTGAATAATCCCCTTCTCAATATGCATGCTTAATGAGTCCCAATTTGCCATCTTTTTTTCTTTTCTTTTTCTTCTTTTTTTTTTAATCATGTAAACTTATCAGTGAATAACATTCCCATATCCAAAGTATTGGTGCGGAGGTGTTGCACTAACGGTAAACATACAAGTGGCATGTCTGCAGCTCTTGGTATAATGCTGAGAACAAATAATTAAGGGGAAAGAAAGCTTTTAGTGCATGTCAGTTTTCTTTTTCCTTCAGTTCTCAAAAAAACCCCAAACCTGAAACCAGTACCTCCTTAAAATAATAATTCTTGCGTCTTATGTTAAGAGTCTTATGTTTTATAATATAGAATTATAAAATAAATTAATTCTATAGTTTAACATTTTATTCTTTCAAAACATTAGTAGAGTTTGAGGTGCTCATTAGGTAATCTTAGGGAGCAGTAATTCAGAACTTGCTTTGGGACTGCACTTCAGTTTTAAGTTGAAGAAGCTAAATTCAATGTTGATTTTTATTTCTCTTTGTTATCTAAGAGTATCCAAGCTTGTATGCATCTCCTTGTGAGTTGATTAGAATTAGGATCTGTGTTATGAAGAGTGTAATGTGGTCATTCTTTTAACCAGAAATGTGAAAAAAAGCTTAATCCACGAAGACTTCAGGATAATTTTGAAACAGGTAAGTGTATTCCTAGCTTCCGTACACACCTGACTATGTTGAGGGTTGAAGGTGTTCTCATGGGGGATGCCATGTCTTACATATACCAAGGTGCAGGTTAAATGAAGCAACTTTTTCAGAGGAAAAATCTGAATTTTTAGAACTGCATCAACTTCTTGCAGCTTATGCCAAGAAGAGAAACCATTTATTTCAATCAGGGTTTCCAGTCCTTTTTTTATTTGTGAAATCTGCGGGATTACAGAATACAGAGTTGTTCATGGGCGACCATGGCCAGGGCTGTTTACAGTAACTCTTGAAATTGCCAGTCCCTCTCAAGGGCAGCAAGTAGCTCTTCAGTCTCTGCCCTGGAAGTGGGGCAACATTCAGCAAGCTCCCTCCACCCCTGAAACCTGTGATATGCAGACAATATTTACTGTTGTGTGTAAAACAAATACTTATTACAGCTCCTATGAAATGGCCACTTTTGATCACTAGAAGGCCAGTAAAGGTGAGGGATGCTTTTGCCACCCTATTAGTTTAAAACCATGACCAAATTAACCAAGCTGCCAGGGTGATTTGATATTAATTGAACAAATTTCTTGTAAAGCAACATAAAGCTAATACAAGCATATTATCAAATAATCCCCTTGATCAATAGCTGTTAAGGTTTTCTGCAGTTAAGTTTTTCGGTTTTTTTTGTTTTTTAAAGCAGATGCAGCCTATGACATGAGTTGCTCCAGTGAAGACCCGCTGCTAGAACAGACAGAGGGACACTCTGTGGCATGTAATGGCCATTACAAATTCACTTTCTCATCAAGAGCTTTCATGAGCTTCAAGTTTGACCATGATGCCATCATGAAAAATTTTGACCTCTGACAGCAAGCTTGTTTTAGAGGAACAGAAATCAAAGACTTACCTGTTGCAGTTGAGTGGGTTTTTAATCCAGCCTTACTTTTTCTCAGGAGTTTTCTGTGTGTTTGTTTTAATGCAATGCAGGGACTGGTATGGTGATCTAAAGGGTTCATTCTTTTTGCAGTATGGGAGTGGCAGTGAAGTGTTGCACTTTAAATGCAGTATAGCCTTTACCTACAAAAGTACCTTTCCAGTGTTTGGTTTGCTCGTTCCTAGCTGTACATTAGAGGGCATTCTTTTCTGTTTGTTTGTTAAAACTTGCTGCACATTTAGATTTAAGTCACTCATTGCAATATTTTAGTGTTGGCAGTACACTAACACTGAACTTTTAGCCTGCTACGATGTAAAGCTGTTGCAATATTCAGTCTTTATTCTCCAGTACTTGGCAATAGTATAGCAATGGCAAAGAAAGTAATTCTCAGAGGACTCCTGTATTCTCTATCCCAGTAACGGCAAAACCTAAAGTTGCACATTTCTCCTCCCCAGTTGTGTGCCTAGAGTGTCTTCTCTTTATATGGAAATGTGTTTCAAAATTACTTGCAATTAGTAGGATTCAAAGTTATACCCTTTGGGTTATGTTTTGCCGTGACTTGCAGCTTTTCCTTTTTTTTCCCTGTGGAGATACTTGTGATGGACAGAACTTGCCACTTCACATGACCTAGCATCATATCTTTGTCCACAAGAACAGTATAGCTGGAAGGAAATCAGATGCGGTTTCTGTTTAGTTGCAGCTAATATCAAGAAATTAGGAGACGCTAACTTCTGTGAGAGGGGATTCTTGTGTAACATTTTTTATATTTAGTAATAATCTAAAATAACCCTCTCATCTTGGGAGGGAGGAAGCATCCAGGCAAATGTCTGACTGGATAGAGAATACCTTACGTGCCGCTTATAGGTTTGCAATAACCTTTTTTAAGTGTCCATTATAGTGTTTTACACTGTCCTTAGGGGTTTTTAGTGTAATGTATGTTTATATATCCAATAGTATTGAATTTTATATTGCACTTACATCTCAGTTTCTGAAAACTGTAGCTGAGAATGACTGAAGCTACAGCCTTTTAATAACAAGATAAAAGATGTGAAAAATTAACAGTAGCAATTCAGGTGATACATTAAAAAAATACTAGTCCTACATTCTGATCCAGCTGATGGAGTTTAAATACTTAAATTTTAACTTACTGCAGAGGATCTTATGGGGAATGTTTATCTTGGCAATGAACAACTGTATTTTGTATATCTTCAAGTGAACTGTTCTCTGAAATAAATAAAGGTTAGTGGGTGTGTGATTTGGAGGGCTGAATGCCTTAATTGACTTTGGTCATTCCAAGGCTGAGTCTTCTGATCAGAGAATGTATATTCGCTCACAGACAGCCTTTTTTATCTCATGCAATCTCTGTGTTCTTGCAAGTACCTGTGTTGCCTGTTAGTTTGTTTTAGTCTTCAACAAGTAGTTACACAGCTTATTTTTATCCTCACCTTCTTGCCTCTCCCCTTCTTGGGGCCATGCAATTTATGAGTTTTTAATGATGGTAAAATATTTTGTTAGCTGGAGAAGCTAGACACTTATGTTTTAGTTAATAGGAGAAATCGACTTCAACATTTTTTCCATTTTGATCAGAAAGTCTTGAATGGTTTAAAGCCATTTTTCTTTGCTTGCTGGGCTCTTACTGAAAAAAAGCAAGAGGTCAGTCTTTTGACAGTCAGACTTAATAGCCAGAGGTTGCTTGCACTGATAAATGCAAAAGTGCTGTCATTAAATGAGAAATTGGGATAATAAGGTTGGGAAGGGATGAAGCACTAGTTAGTCCTTTTTAGCTGAAGTAGTTGATTTCCCAGCAATAAGTGCTTAGCTTGCAATGAATGGGAGGTTAGCAGTCACATCTCCAGGCTGCTAGTGCCAGTGGGGGAGATGGCTCTTAAGGCATGATTGAAAATCAAGATTTGAAAAATTTTAATTGTAGTAGGTTGACTTTCAGGGGTGTTGCTGTAATGCTACTAAATGGAGCAGAGATTAAATAGGGACTTTAAAAAGGCAAACAAATATGTTGATAGAACAAAACTCATTTTACATTTGTAACTTGTTTGTTAACAGCTTGGGTATATAATGGTTGTCAGAAGTTAGAGAAGTCTTTCAAGAGAAATAGCTGTGCAGAATATCCCTAAGTGAAATATGCACTCTCTGCCCTATCAGCTTGGTTACAAAGTGCAGGTCATTTCTTTTTTTTTTTTTTTTTTTTTAACTGATGGTCTTTTTCAGTACAAAAATACCTGACTTCCTTGCTAAGCTCATGCACGAGCTCCAGAAAAGACCCGTTTTATTAAATCTAGCCTTAATGTGAGTTGCAAAGAAATGTGATAATTATGCAATAACTTCCACCTCTGTGCAAAGGTACTGTGTGTCAGAGTTGCGTACAAAATTTTCAAGCATTGTATCAGCATCAGTTTCCTTCTTTCTCAGAGGTGTCTGAAACAGCTTATTAAACGTGCTGACAAGTCCTGTCTTGAGGGTTCCATATGCCCTGCGCTGTGAACAGTTTGAATTGTTAGCTTATGTGTTCTCTGTATGTTTCATGATTGCAAACATGTTAAATGAATCATTTTATAGTTATACATGTATTCCAGAGCGCAGGAGTACAGTTTACATGGGTTTCTTTAAAATGGTGATGAAAGCAAATGGGTGAATGAATTTTCTTTTTGTTCTGTGTCCTCGGAGTTAAATGACTTGTGAAATAATGACAGAAGGTTTAACGGACAAAAAGCAAAGCGCAGGTACTGGAAATCTAGAGTGGAATTAAGTACTGCATAAACTGTTTTTAATTTATTATAGCTTGTGGGTTTTTTGTTTTTTACAGTTGTTAGTTGTATGTATGTTTTTGCCTAATTCTTTTAGTGCGGGGGAGGGCGAAATTAATTTGGGGGCTTTGGATTTGTAACTAATTTGTCTAACTTATGTATGTTTTTGTGACTTGGTGGTCTTTTTCCAGTCTTCAGTATGCATTCATGCAGCTGAAAGCAGCTGTATCTTAAACACTGAGCTCTAGGAACGTTAGTACAGAAGGAGAGAAGAATAAATAGCTTTATTTCACAATCTAAAAACTTCCCTTTCTGTATTGTTAGCTCATAGTAAGTCTTTTTTAGATCATGTCTGCATGACTTGAAGTCTCTAACAGAACTTCAGGCTTCCTCCCATGCTCCTTGTTATTGGTTTACTTTGGAGAATGACAAGAACAGTGCTCTCACTGTGTTTACTCATGGGCTATTTAATGCTGCATGTGTAACTATTACACTTTAATGTTAAGGCAAACTGCAGTCTGGCTGTTGCTAACATTTCCAGTCAGATGCTTGTTTCATACAAAAAAAGTGCATTTTCTGCTGCTTTCGCTGTTCTGATGCTGTATTTTTCCCAGTTTGATTTACAGTATATATTCCAATGCTCTTATTTCTTGCTGCTCTGAAGAGCAAGAATTGAAGCTAGGCTCCAAATTCTACTATGTAGTGGCATGAAATGTTGTTGGGGCATGCTTTGTAACTAGCTGTGCAACATTAGTACAAGTTCTTAAGGTATGAGCTCAGCTCATGCTACAATAACCTCTTAAAGCCAAACATTTACTGGAGTTTATTCTACTACCATGCGCTGGGAACCCAAAAGCATTTTGGAACAATTAGCTGATGGGCTAGTGTAATTTGCCAGTCCCAAATCAAGTTTTTCTATCTTTGCATGGACATCAGTACTTCAGGCTTGCAATTTAAAGTTTCCAGCATCATTTTTTTGTGCATTATGTTAACATTTTGGAACTGGTGTCAGGCTGCTTTGAGGATTACAGTAGGCTGAAACCTGAGTCCATTTTAATTGCTTAATGTTCAAGCAGCAAAATATTACTTAAGATGTGGCATTTATGGGTGGTGAATTGATTCAACCCTGCCAGAACATGCACTATGAAGGTGCTCTGACAGTAGATGAGGCTTGGACAGCTTGCTTCTCTTGTACAGCAATTAAGCTGTGATCATGTGTTTTATATTTGTAGCAATATTCTTGTTCGAGAATGGAAAGAACAAGGATTAGGCTAAAAGCTTGCATTTGCACTGTTCTTATACTGTACATAAGCACTGATAGGCGATGCAGTATATCTTGTGCTCTTTTGAGCGTGCAGTTCATTACTGGTTCAAGTAGGTTGTAAGCCTTAAAGTAAGACACTGTAAATGTAGCAATTACTTCACTGCTGCATTCAGGATCATGCAAGAGCAAATTTTCATGTGCTTGGCTTATCTGAGGTTTGGGTTTCACTTAATATTTAAAGTAGGAACTGATTCCTGGTCTCTGCTGTGACTCTTCTATGCAATCTGTAGAAAAGAAATGAGAATGCTGGCATGTGCTGTGGATGTCAGTGACTCCAGGGTGGCAGAAGAGCCGACTTTGCTGCTACTTCACCAGCTAAGGTATTCAGGATATTGTCTTGGAGAATAAGGAAGGATAGAATTTAAGGAATTTTTACTTGACTATCAGTGAAGAGGTTAGTTTAAGTGACTTCTTTTTGGAGAGGAAGAGAAAATTGTACTTACTGTTGGGTAGCTGCAGGAAAAAAGGTCTTGTGATATAGAAATAATATTGGTATCTTTTTTCAAATTAAAAACCACCATTAGTTAGTTGTACAGTAGAATTTTCGACAAACTCTTTGTGGAGCATGAGCATTGAAGGTATTGAAATGTATCAGTTGGAGGAAAACTAACTTTGAACACGCTTCTGCTATTCTGAAGTTTGGGTTGTGGTTTTGAAGCAGATACAGAACTCATTCTAATGTGTAAAGTACCACAAAGTTTTGATGAGAAATTCAGCAAGGCTTTTATATTTTTAAATTCACATACATAAAAGCATCTTACATATTTCAGAATACCATGTAAAAATTTCCTGATGGCAACAAGAACATGTTGGAATCTCTTGCGTGCTCTGAGGACACTTTTGTCAAATTATTGGAGGAGATGGTTTACTTTTTTGATTCTAAAATGTTGGAATATTCTTGATATTATCTAGGGAATTTTTTAAAAGTTAAACTATATGGTAATAAATTCAAAGAGCTTTTTGGTTTCTAGATAGCATCCTGTATTGACAGACAAGTGCAGTACAGCTGTTTCTTTGTGCAGCATGAAATAACTTGTTTTATCTGTGGTTGCTTTTAAGTTCCTGTGATTATCTTGCAGAAAACTAGGGAGACGCAAAGACTTGGTCTGCAATAATGAAGTGTTCTGTTGTGTTACCAATGGGTTGTAGCCTGTCCCAACTGTGACATTTTAAGATTCTAGATTTTAGTAGATTTTTTTTCACTGGTGTTGGGTGCTGTGTCCATACCGGCTAAATAAACATGTAAGGTTACAGGTTTTATTTAATTTCTCTGAGATAGTTGAAGCATGGTTTGTTCAGCTCTTCTTTAGATGAGATCTGTAACTACCCATAAAGTCTATTGTACTAATAGATCATGTATTTTTAAGCTTTTTTTTTTATGTCCATTTCTTGAGCCAGACATTGAAGCTCATTGTTTGTTAAAATGTTGACATTTAGTCACAGGCTATTTCTTTTGTATTTGTAAAGTGTTTACTTTTTCTTTTTTTTTACTGTTAAGATTAAAGGTTTTTGGTTTTTTTTTACTTTCTGGATAATTATTACTGTAATAATTGAACATGTGTTGCAGTGTGAAACTTAAATTCTGTATTGCTGTGACAGTTGAACTTACACAAGAATGTTTTGACTCATTGCCTTAAATGCTAGTTAGCAGCACTGATTTTACATGTGCCAGCTTAAAGAAGTGTATTAATTTACAAATAAAGCAGCTGTGGGAGCAGGATAGTGGAAGCTGCTTTTGATAGCATCTGGATGCACTGAACTAAAGATTTAGTGTCAAATTCAGATTAGTGCTTTTAAAGTATTTGAGTTAAAGTAATTCATCATCTAGTTTATTAAAAAAACCCAGATACATGGAAATTTCATATGTACCCTTCTCTTTTAATCAGGCGTGATCTGATTTTTATAACGCCCAGAGTGCTTTAACATTGCATTTGTAAATGTTTTAAAATTATAAGTACATTTTATAGAGCTGTACTCAATTGCTGCTGTAAGGTAAAGCAGAAAGCTCTAGTAGCAAAATCCATATAGAGACTTTCCTATTAAACTAGCACTCTGTGAAACAACACAATTGTGATTCTTATGCCATTTTGTTACATGAAGAGGGAAAATTATATAGTCCAAAATCCTTATTAGTTAATTTATTAACCTTGATTTCATGGTCTAGTACTGAACTGTTTAGTATCATCCTGAGGCAAGGAGAATGAGATGAGGCTGAAGCTACCAAGAAAAAAAAAAAAAAAGCAGCAGCACTCTTTAGCATTAGAAATTTATTCAGAATATAAGAACATTTGTAAAATAAAAGTATTATAAATGTCTCTGTATAAATAAATGCAGTTTTTACAATTCTATATATCAAATAAACACAGAATAGCTATTTTACATCAGCTAAGAAACTAAAAAGCAGCTGGACACATTTAAAGCAAATCCATTAAGGAAGAAAAGTCTCAAATTACAACATACTGTTACATGACATCTTTTAAATGAGAAACTTCCAATAAGACAGTAGAACAGTACAGATGTTTATGCAAACTAAATCACATGTGCTTTGTAATAACTAACAATACATTCAAGCTGGTGTAAAAGGGATTTTTTACTATACCTTTAATTAGAAAAGTACTTTTCAGAACATAATGTGAAGTATAAAATCCCATGCGCTGTGTGACGGACTCTATTTTTATTTTTTAAAAAGTCAGAACAAAAAATAGTAGTAACAGGTATTGTTGCACTTTTCTGGTAAGAGATGGACTTGGAGCAACTTACAGAGTCCAACTCTTTTCCATTTAGCTAATGGACATTATCAAAGTCCAGAGTTAATTTTGTAGCGTTAAAGGTGACTTGCATCTATCTGCAGAGACTAAAAATGCAGACTTCAAGCTGGTGTTTCATACAGCTGCATACTTAGTTTCCACTTGAATGCCAAAAACAAATACCTATGTGAACTAACTAATGTATTGGACAAAAAATGTTAACATGAAACGCACACTCTTTATAGATGTCACTTATTGTTGCAGAAGATTACTGTTTCACAATTGTTCCTATCCCTACTCCCTTTTCTAACATACTAACTAATGATGCCATATCTGCTCCTTATGAC
>JAGPOW010002514.1:798421-826012 GCA_030014935.1 Caiman crocodilus | reverse complement strand
GGTGCATTTTAACACATTGAAAATATTTATATATCTGGGCGCATCAGCTCACATGCTCTGCAGACTCCATTAATCGAGTCTGCTCTGCTTGGCTGGATTTGTGGCAGGTTGGAGCAGACCGGTACGTGAATACATGTCTATAAGCACTAAAACAGCTTAAGTGCCAGACTGCTAGCTGTGGTTGCCTCCCCTTCAACTATAGTTCTCTTAGCTGTGTAAGATACAGCAATCAAACAGCCAATCTAATTAATGAACCATTGAGAAACTGG
This sequence comes from Caiman crocodilus, assembly GCA_030014935.1. Classification (NCBI taxonomy): domain Eukaryota; kingdom Metazoa; phylum Chordata; order Crocodylia; family Alligatoridae; genus Caiman; species Caiman crocodilus. Next base: position 825,743 of record JAGPOW010002514.1, on the reverse strand, counting down.
GAGACTAAGTTACATTACAAAACCATCTGGGGGTGCTTTGCATTACTTCTGTCATTTTAAATGGGACAAGCAAATGCTTTAGGGTTATCTTAGTCATAAGCAGGAGGATTCTACTGCATTTACTCATTGAAAACCTCCACTTAAAGTTGATGTAGGCTTTTTCCTTAGTACAAACTGGTGATTTGGACTCATCAACTCTCTACATGGGTATAACTTTACCCTCTTCATAACTGGCTTTCATCATGCAGCAGGTCTCAGGCTCTTAGGTATTCTAATGATAAGCACAGTAAAAGGGGATGATGACCTTACCACCGTGGAAAGGTTTTGAACCTCTGTGAACTAGATTAGCGCACACCTCACTTCAACAGGATTGGGAGGGAACCAGCCAAGACATCAGCTGATCTTCAAAAGCATGTTTTAGACTAGTGTTCCCAGATTAGATCTATACTGTGTGATCAAATTTACTCTTCACAGGCTGCATTTTCCTAAACTAGAGAAATGTATATGCACAACATCCATGTGCCTGTGCATGCAAAAGCATGTAAATTTGCATCATTTTGTGTACACTGCACTTAATGTGTTTGGGGTCTTGTACAGGATTGCACACAGTCACCTGTTTCTGAAAATCTGACCCATAGGGTTTAGGGTAATTTCAAGCTTCCTTCATGTGGGCTCCTGCAGGTACAGTTGAATTCAGACAGTTTACACAATATATATAACGAAAGATCAGCAATACTACCTTTTTGGCTGGGGACTAAAATATCCCTGGCAGCAATCAGCAAGCGAAAAAATGGAGTGAGGAAAAAGTGTGCTGCCGTAACCTTTTTTTAATGGCCCTGTGTGGATTTTAGTAAAACATTTTTTATTTGAAATGACCTCACTTTGACTCCCTCTAAAATTCAATGGTCATTTCAGATTCGTGACAACAGAATGTTTAGAGTCTACTCTTCTCAGTGCATCATTAATGTGGGATTATAGTCACAGGTTTTCACCTGGAAAGACCTTTTCCCAGGACAATGCCAAGATGCACAGTCTGATTTTGTTTCCAGTAAAGGCTATGACAGAACTCAAGAACAGCACTGGATCCCAAAAATACAGAAACTGCTTTGAAACACGGTAGAAAAGCATGCCTCTGTAAGAGCGTATTTCTCTCAAACCTCCTCTGGCTCACTTGCCAGCAACCTAGCATCTGGAATAGAGGAAAAACATTCTATTGCAGGACCAAGAAACTTTTCTGGACAGACCTTGTAAAAATATATGCCTCCAAGCAAACTGGTTGCAGTTTTTTTTGCTATAAGGGAGAATAACTTAATTTCAACAAAACTACTCTGTAGACAGAGATGCATTCAAAACCCCAGGAAATCAATGCGACTACTGCTTGAATGATAGTGGGGTGGGGAGGGAGGGCTGCAAAAAGATGCATTTGCATTGTGATTTAATAACCTCAGAGTGCAGGTGGGAATTGCATAGCTCTGCCATGAAGAAGGGTTAGCAATGGGGACCCTTCATGTGGAAGTTATAAAATCTTTTTTTGATTTGCACTGGTGCAGTCAATTACAAAGTGGTCTTTTGCTGTCTGAAGCTGCCATTGGAGCAGACTAGCAACATCTACTAGTTCAAGGAAAAAAATGGCAGGTGCCAGCATGAAGGATACCTGGAAGTCAGAACTAAGAACCATTACGGTTTAAATCCAAGTCAGCGTGGGGAGGAAGAATGGACAGCAAATACCCACAAAATGTTGATTAATGTCTAGATGTAGCAAGGCTTGATTCCAGCCCAAATGCCAAAGGCCTGTGTTACTGAAGGGTTATGGGGCTTACAGAACCGTGGCCACAGCCTTCTGAAGTATTTTCTGTTTTAAGATCTGAAGAAGGCTTTAAAGAACAATTCATATGCCTGTGACCATGCACAGGAAACCTGAAACAAATCCCAAATGATTTCTGAATGTCAACGCCAAGGAAAGCATCTCAGGCTTGAAGAACATGTAATCTACAAGGCAATGCAGTTACAATAAAGAACAGTGCAAAGCTGTTCCAGGACTCCAGGCTGCACCCTGTTAAAACTACTACTGTTTTGTTATCTGCTTACTCTCAGCAATAGTGAAGAAAGGCCTATAAACAAGGCATCCAGGCACAGGCTACACGCTGCACCGGAACCCACCTCTTTCTGCTACTTAGAGATGGTAACCCAATCTCCATGCCTCAGCCTGCCTCTATTAATGCAGATTTTTATCCTGTTCCAGCTTACAATACATTAGTATGACATGAAAAACCAACCAGCTTGAACAAAGAACTTCAGACACACTAACAGTAACTAATTAAAAATATCTCATAGTTTATGAACCCCAGAAAGCTGTGCTAGGACAATGTGAGTAGAAGTTGCATGAGCTACACAGCCATTTTGTTCACATTGTGTCATGTGTGACTGTGTCTATACGTATGCCCACATATACACATACACATGCATACAGTACTGAACAGGTACACTGTTACAAACAGGTACCTTTTTGGTCAAAACAAGTGCAGAGGAACTTTCCACATCTTGAACATGCAAAGACACAATAGAACGTTATGCATGTGACAAAGGTGGCCCAACTTGTAGAAGATGACCTTAGCTGGAAATATATTATTACTGGAAAGCCAATGCTTTCATGAACTGTCAGAGCCACCATACGATGTGAAGGACAAAAGCTGTTCTGCTACTTCCTACCCACTCTTGGCACAGACTGTCTGGCACTGTGAAAAACATGTAGTCACATACCCATAGCCTTTAAGATCACAAGAAATGCATCAACACCGTAAGTATTTAACACCACCTTTCTCATTCTGGGGAATGAATGCTGCATGTGTAAAACGTCTTCAAATTAACAGGACTTGTCCTCTTTGATGTGCTGAACTGTGTGCACTGTGGACAACTGTGAGTCTGGTGCAAAAGACAACAAGACTTTCATTTTACATCTTTCCCATTCCCCCAACATGTACATAGAACACATGTTAACAGCAACAGCAGATCTTTCCTCCAGATTTTAAGACAGGAGGTCGAAGGAGAAATGGTGGGGGGTGGCTGAAGAACTATCAAAATCTTTATGGGTTCAAACCAGAAAAATTTCGTAATGCGTGTTATTTCTCTTAGCACTATATCTGCAGTGATGGAATGCAAAGGGATCCAGGTGTCCCACATACTACCAAATTCTACATGGGCCGAGACCTTACATACATTGTATACGTAACGTTGGTATGAAGAGAAATTTTACCTTTAGGCATGGTCCATTAGCAAGGAATCATCAAAAACTATCCTTGGCTTAGGCTGAGAATAGACTCTCCATCCTTCTTGACTTGAGTTGAGAGCCAAAGTCCAAGATGAGGTGCTGATCTATGTCTGTTATGTCCCATATCCTTAAGTGTTCACTGCCCAAAATCAGCCTCAAAAAGAAACAGGTTTTTAATGGCACTAATTGTCTTTTATCTATATATAGCTATATAGAGATATAGCTATATATATGTATAGATAGATAAGATATTTACAGTGAAGTTTCATTGGTGTGAGGTCTTGAGTTCTCTTCTTCCAGCAGAGCTATTCTTTGTTTGAGCATCCTCACTTGCGTCTCATGCCTTTCAACCATGGCCATCATTTGTGACTCCAGTTTCTTCAGTTTGTTTTGATGCTTCTTCTTTGCTTTCTCATAGGCTGCCACCAGGTTACTATTGGAAACAAGCAGCAATATAAGAACATTCAATATAGCTGACTCAAAGCACATACTTAGAAACTGAGGCACCCAAAATCAACAACCACTTACAAAAATTTGACACAAAGATTCCCCCACCTGAAATCAAAACTTTTTTTTCCCCTTAAGGTTTACAAAATGACTCCCTTGCAAGCCAGGACTTTGTTTCCAAAGTCTCAGCCTTGAGTGAACTAGTGTTCTTCCCAGAAAATAAAAATAAGCAAATAAAAGCCTGAGATGCCCACAGTACAAGGAGCAGGAAACGGGACCTGAAAAATCCAAGACAGTGCAACTTGACATTTTCATTAGTGCCTACAGGAGTGATTCTTAGCCAGGTGCATCAGCACCACTGGGTACCTTGAATCCTTTCAAGGGCGTCACAAGGTATCAAGGAGGGTGTTAGCACTGTTAGGTGTGTAGGCATGATTCACAAGATTAACCTAGAGATTTCAAATAGGAATCTAGAGTATTAAAAATATGCTGACCTGTTGCAGTTTTTCTGACTTCTTTTCAACAGAAGAATTTTTCTATTATTTTTCTGTAGTCAAAAACTGAATGAAAACCAAGAGTTGGCATTTTTTAAGGGATGTCTTGAGTTGAACAAGGAGGTTCTTGGTTGATAACCACGTGCCTATGTGTGTGCGATGCCAGTAAAGCCAACTCTTATGAAAAAAATCCTGATTTCCAAGTCAAATTAAGTCTAACTCATGATCTCCTGAAAGAGCAAATTTCAGGATTTTTTCTTCTGGCACACGGAGAGAGAGTGCCGAGGTGGTAAGTGCATGGAGGGGAAGGGGCAGGTGGTGGGTGGGGAAAGATCGAGGCCCCGACGGTGAGGGAGGGAGTGGGGCAGGGGTGAATGGGGCCTTGAGGCCGGGGCAAGTCATGCAACAGAGTTGTGGGCGTCTGACTGGCTGTGTGTGTGTGTGTGTGTGTCTGCCCTTCAGTCCCAAGCCACAGCCCCCCCCAGCCCTGCTGCTGACCCTCACTCCTGACCTGCCACATCTTGTTAGGGTGTGCAGGGATGCCCCCCCCCACCCTGGGCTCCAAACCTCCCCCCCACAAACACACATACCAACACTTCAAAAATAGCCTCTCAATTCAAAAATAGCATTCCAAATCTCTTGATTCTTAAGAGTTTGTCTTGATTTTTGACACAATGGGGTTGGGACCACATATAGGCTAATATGCTAGGGCACAACACAATTCCATGATAGCTTGAGTTGTTAGTTTTGAGGGACCTCAACTGGCAGAGATGTTAACAGGAATGGGACTGCTCGCTCTCTCTCAAGGAACTAGACTCTGGAGGTGTGACTATACCACTTTTGTGGCATAGTTTATTAGTCACAGGACTGACACTCAGAAGCAGGCCCCAGCCAAACCACAAAAAAACAAAGCAATGCAGCTGGCTCAGAGCAGCCTTGCCTGGCCATCTCAGCATTTGTGCCCAGGCAGCTGTGTCCTGAGTAGGAATGAGTATGTGCTTCCTGACACCAGTCCCAGGCCTGGTGCACAGGTTGTGTGGGGAAGACATAGGTGTACGACCTCTTGTGTTTTGTTAATGGGGACACCGTCAGGTAGGTCTACAACCAAAATTGAGATGCTGTACCTACAAGATTTGTGAAACATAATAAACCACGTTTTCATTAAATAACAGTCGCATAAAGTTCAACAAAGGAAAGATTTTCTCAGCGTGTCCCGTAAGTGTTGGGAACTTCAGCTCAGCTGTGTGTTGTTAGTGCATATGAACCAGGAAGTTGCAATGACTGGCCTAGGAAGGAAGTTAAATAAAGCAAAGGGCATCGTGGTGAAACGTATTTTAGTTTTTTCCGTGTTCTATTTTAATTGGAAAGGAGGGCTGGAGCAGGCAGACGGTCTGACAGACAAGGTACCTGGCTGGGGACTGGAACCTAGGTTCCAGTATGAATTTGGGTACATCACTGAATCTCTCTGTGCCACCTGTAAAAAGTTTGTGAGGTGCCCAGATAGTACACTGATGTGGATCATGCAAGTACTCAAATGGACCTGCTTAAAGTCCAACAATACACATTAACATTTATTTGCCAAATGCACTATTGTTAAATCCCGACTGCTTCCCCTTCTATTCAGTAGGAAAGCACCAGGTGGATACTGACTGAATATCTAGGCTAGCTTGTCACCACAATGGCCAAGCCCTTCTGTGACAGACTGGAGCACATAAATGACACACTACATGGTGAATATTTCACTCTGAGCATGAGAGAGACCAATGCCACTAATAACTCTCAGTCTATCAAAATCCACAGCTGATACAGACCAGATGGTGGGGTGGGAGGGAGATGGGATGGGACAGGACACTACCAAACATTTCATTGCATGGGATTATGGAAGCAAATTTGATAGGAAAAGAATTTGAAAGGATCAGTGGAGATGAATGAGCCAAACTCAAGGGAAGGGGAGATTGCAGCAAAGTGCTCTAAATCATAAGCATGGCTAAATGGAGCAATCATTTGTAGTGCTTCCCTTTTAGGGGATGGGGGGTCAGGGTGGGGGAAGAGAACAGCCCAGCAGCAATATACCTGATCCCATTTCATCCAGCTACAGAGTTCTCACTGTGCTGAGCAAGAGGGATTTACCCCCTGCCCTCAAGGATAACCTTGCAACCTTTCAGACTACTGGTGTGAAGCTGAGGATGTAAAGCCTGCTCATTAAGGCAGGAAAAGGATTAACAGTGCACTACGGGAGTGCAGCAGAAATCTTAGTGCATCCGCTCGCTAGAAAATCCTTTACCTGTTTGCCCTTTTCAGGTCATTCACAAACTCTGCAGACTGCTGATGTCGGATTTCGCTGCTCTTTGTGAGCCTCTCTAAGGCGCTCACTAACTCCTGCACTCTGGCTTTCAGTTTCTTCTCTCTGCATCAGGACACAAGGAAAGAAGAAAAATCAGTTAACTGCACAACAGCAATGCTTGGACTTGCCTGAGTTTGGATAGTAGTCAGCCACATGCCTTCTGCGTCAGGGTTATGGGAAAAAGGCATTTCTTTTATGCAACTCTGATAATGCAAGACTTATTTCTCAGTGAAATTGCTTGAAACTCGATTTAAAAATGCAAAGTAGCAACAAACTCACGAATTACTAATGGAGGACAAAAGGTCATGTGGGCAAATGTAGGGCAAAATTCTGTGACCACGGGTCTTCTTATTCACGACACCTCATTAAAAGATAATAAACAGGAGTAGGATGCATGACAGTCACATTTAAAGAGAGCGATTGGTGGAAGATAGTGGTTCATGCCATGTTCTGTGCACTACGTGTGTCATGGCAACTCAGCTAAAGAAACTGTAAAGAATTTAAGCTTCAAGGTACTATGTATATAGAAAAGGTATAACCATTGTGTATGCTGGATTACTAATCAAGGCAATTTTCTAGTCAAGCACTTGTTTGTTTTGACTTAAAAGTTTTCTTCAGTAGAGGGAAAAAAAAGAAACCACAGGAAGACTCAGTGTGTAAGAGGAAGACATCAAACACTGAAGCTTCCCCAGCATCCCAGATCCCAGGAGGCACGGAAGCAAAACATCAATCCAATGCACCCAACAGCCTGAGCTTGCTGCCCTGGATTAGGAACACATCAGTTCATGGAGCAGAATGAAGCAGGATGGTCGTGAGCAGAACCAAGTCACAGCGTAATGACGTGACCCGCAGCAGACATCGTTCTCCTGCAGCTCTGCACAATGCTGTGTTTACAAAAGACCCTTTGCAGTTGAGACTTATGAAATAGTTGAGAAATTGTATATGAGTCATATTTTAAAATATAGTTTTAAAGGTTTTAACACAGTTACCACAACAGGTTTACACCAGAATAAGATGGATCATTCATACTGATTAGGAATGATTAGAAGCCTTTTTTATTTGGCAGTGGGAAATACAAGGGATGAAGAAACAATATTATGAAATGGAGAGTGAGAGCAAGAGGCAACAAGAGAAAAGGTTCAGGGATTTCTTCAGCCAGGGATCTTCCAGGCCAAATTTTCGGCAGGGGTACTCTTAGCCCTCCCTGAGTACCCTTCCCTTGCCCAAATTGCTGCTTTGCTTTCTGCTTCCTGAACTGTTAATTGAAGATTTTAAACAGGTTTAAAAAAATAATTCCTAGCGTTGGTAAAAAGGCAGCACAAAATATATGAGTGAGCATTTCCACAAAGTATATAGTTAAATGATTGGACACCATCTTTCCACAGGACCCCGTCTCTATCAAATGCACAAGATCAAGCTGCTTTTTGGGTGAACCAGGGTTTTGCAACTGTGCCGTGCAGACCTTGCCCCGTCTGTGAGGCAGAGGATTTCAGAAAGGAAGGGGCAGTTCCTTGGTTAAGGCAGCTGGAGGCTGTCTGGGAGAACAGCAGTCAGTCCTTGACCCTGCCAGAGTTCCCATGTGACACTTGGCAAGTCACTTAAAACCAAACTTCTCACAGGCAGTCAACTAACGGTATATTTCTACTTTTCTGAGGGCCCAATCTGAGACCCTAGGGCCTGATCTGCAGAAATGTTGAGCACTCAGAACTATAACTGAAGTCAGTAGGAGCTGAACTTTACACAGATGAACTGCTATATAAATAAGTGTTCTTAAAAATCAGTCCTTGGGGTCTCAATTTGAGCGACACAAATCAGTGGACCCTTTTGACCTTTATCTCCATACCTCAGGCCCCCACCTATAGAATGAGTATAGTAATATCATCTTAAAGGGTGTTCAGAAGACAAATTAATGTTTGTGAGGCATTTAGGGCTAAATCCAGGAAGGTTCTTAGGTGTCTAAATGCATCTTAAACACCCACATCCAAAATCTGAATTCTCAAAACATTTCTTCAGCTGCCACTTACCTCTGCCCAATTTGCACTGGATGCACTGAAATTTCTTGCTGCTAGTCATGTGCACATCACCACGTATCTTCAGCACTTAAACTGAAAACTGGGTGCTGTACCTCACTTTGATCCCTGCTCCACCCAAATTTTAAAAGCAACTGCTTTTCAGTAGGTAGCATCAGTGAGGGAGTCAGCTGACATTGTGGCTCATTATCATCTACCTGATCCTTCTAAACTCTCCATTTCACACGTGTTAACGACCCTCTCTCCTTTTTAATGGCCTCTGATTGTTCCAGTAATCAAGGCACAGCCTTTATACTGCAAGCCTGCTGTCTGTTACCTGTTTCTGGTAATGTAGCTCCTATTTCACAGCTCTACAAAATGCTACAAACACTAGGAGAAACATTAACTCAGGTGTGGCAATAACGTTCAGCGAACCACTGGATGCACTGTCAAGATGCTCAAGAAAGCTAGATTTTGTTTTATGACTCTTAAAAAGATGTCCATTTAATTCTAAGGGCTCCAGGACTAATGAAACATCTTTTGATTATTTTTGCCTTGTTTGTTTTGTTTTTACACAGAATATATGAATAGCAAATTAATGCCCATTCCAATAAAGTTATATTTATTTTTGCTTGGATCTTAAACTGAACAATACAGCCCCATGCCCCAGGCCTATTAAAGTTTCTAGTTTCTTTTTAACTAGAAAAAAAAGTGTTGTGCTATATGTGATGATGCACCATGCTATCTGCATCCCTCTGTTCAAAAAGCTAGATCTGCTTTTGCTAGATGCTATACCCCAGCATGGTTTGTTAAGTAGACATCCTGCTTACCATGACTGTGAGGCTTAGTCCAGCAGAGGTTTTTAGTACATGTTGAGTAGACTGAGTAGCACACAAAACAGAGTGAGGAGGAGGAAGAGGGGATATTGCCCTTTTACTCATATGTCAGCGAGCACTACCTTGACGGATGCAGAAAACCACTGTAGAAACACCTCTTTTTCTGTCTAACTGGGAGGAGAGTGCATGAGAAAGTGTGAGAGAGGCCAAGGTTACTCTATAGCCCAGTGATTACAGTACTCGCCTGGAATGTGCAAGAACCATGTTTAAATCCAGGGCTTAGGGCTCTCTCCTGAAAGGTGAGACATCTGCGTTCAAATCCTGCTACAAAACCAGAAAAAGAGGGATAACTGTGGGCCCCCTTATTCCTGGTGATTGCTCTTATCATTGGGCTGTTGGGTAAAACGGGACGTGACCTGGCTTAACAGCTCTGTCGCAAAAGGCTTGTAGCTGTGAGTTCGGAGCAGCAGGAAATGCCTCCCTTCCATGCAGATGGAGCTCAGTTCCTATGTCCCTGAAAGGGGCAAGGCTCAAGTCCTGAACCCCGATGCTCCTGCTATTGCTTTTATGCCAATGCATTGTTGAGGTGGGGGCTGAGAAACAACCTCAGAGCTGTGGAGTCCACTGGGCAGATGCAGGTGACAGATGTTGCAGTACTGGACCTAAACCTCCCTTGTGAGCCGGCTGGGCCCCTTGTGTTTATTGAGCATATATGCCCCAACTTTACTGAATACAGTCATTCCTGCTGTTACTTCCTTTTGTTATTCCTGAAAAACCAACACAGGGGGTGAGAAGTAGCTGCTATTTCATCAGGTGCTTTACTACATTTCAGTTACAGGTTTCCCTCGCTTTATGCGGGTTCTGTATGTGCAAATTCGCTCTAATGAGATGACCCTTTTTACACCAAAACTTTGTTATACGCGAGGTAAATTCACTCTTATCCAATCAGCGTGGTGGAAGCCCACAGTCAGCTGCTTTGTGTGGTGTGTTGTGGGAGCGACGTGCACCAAAATATGGTCTCCTATGTGGATCTGGTCTTGTAAAAGTGGTAGAAATGGGTCTGGGGGTCAGTACAGTCGAGGTCTTGGAACATATCCCTATTTGTTACATTGTAAAGTGGGTTCCCTTTATGTAAATTTGAGTTATGCGCCATTTTCCAGGAATGCATGTACAGCATAAAGTGAGGGAAACCTGTTCAGGGTAAATCAGTAGTGCCTGTAAAATCCTCCTGCCAACACATATCTATGTAGGGATTGCACAGATGATCCTTAATTTGAAGACAACTGTTATGAAGAGGCACATTACTTAGGGCATAATTTGGCCTGCAGAACTGCTCCTGCTAGAGTAGAAGTACTAGAAGAGAAGTACTCAGCTAGATGTCCCATTTGCCAGGCTGAGAAGAGGAAGGAAAACCCCATCTTTTTACTTGAAAACTGAGTATTTTTGATAAATAATCATTAAGAGCTGGCTGGCAAAGAGGAGCACGTCTCTGAACTTTCTGTTCACACCTTATCTATCCTTCAAGAGAGTTGAGAACTGAAGCCCCTAAAAGAACCATCACACCATGACACCAACACACCATGCTGCAGCCTGGGCAATCTTCTAGGATCCTCCAAGACCTCAGTGAGATTTACCAGCCTGCAGTTCCAGCGCTGGTCTGACAGTGGCAGCATTTTATAACTATGGAAAGAACTACCTAATATTAAACTAATTCAAAGTTGGAACTAAAAGTCTCTCTTTTCAGTAAGAGACAAGTTTTGACAAAAGAGGCTAGGGAAAAACTGGTTAGGTCAAAATGGAAACAGCCTAGAACCCTAAAAACTCTTTACTGAATAGGCTTCATGCATAAGCTACAAAATGTGTTTGTATAATTCAAGTACTTCAATTGTTTTTTCCACCCCCTGGGGGTAGGTGCTGGCAGATGATCATGAGCCTCATCAACTTTCTCTCTGGCTCTAGGGTACATTTTCTCGGACATACTTCAATATAAGTACATAGCACAGTTTATGTACACTAGTTTGCATCCTTTATGAAAAAGCAGAAGTAAATATATTCCCCACAATTTCATCTATGGGAGAGAGTCCAATGTGATGCTAGATCTTAGCTGTATCACTTCAGTGTACTTCTGGTAGCTGTTCTGATACCTGGCTGATAAGGACCATACAAACCTGGATAGAACAGCATACAAGTCAAAGTGTCTGCCTGTGTCAGGAGGTAGGAAATAGGATTGGCCTCAGCCTTCTGGATAACATGTACACCAAGGAAGGAGGAGGAGGAGATGAAAAACAAAATTCACATAGGCCCATTTAAAATGACAGCTTGACGAGAACATACCATATTAAAAGGCAACACTGCAGCACCTTGCATGGTGAGAAGCCCCATAAAGTAGCAATTCCCATATGTTCTCAACAGATCACCCTTACTACAAGCCCTGTGGGCAGCTATTACTAAAGGAAGAAAATGATGATGAGGGCTTTAAAGACCCTAAGGAAATTTTCTTCAAATGATAAAGGAAACAAGTAGCTGATTTGTTCTGGCTGTTGTAACCTGGTGATACATATGTACATTTGCAAAACAGAACTATTACTTACTATTCCGCATATGACAACCAGGGTTTGAATTATAGGAGGCCTTGAGGGGGCTGAGCCCAGAATAAGAGATGAGACCCCTCTTTCCCCCGGCAGCCAGGCAGAAACTGTTGTTTGGCATGGGGGAAATGCAGCCCTTCCCCCACGTTGCTGCTGGGTGCTTTTTGCTGCAGCCTGTGCCTGGACTGCCCTGCGGCTTCTCTCTACTGCCTCCACTGCCACTACCGCTTTCAGCTCCCCTGAGAGTCAAAGTGAAATTCAAATCTTGATGTCAACAGGGATCACCCCATGAAATTATCAAACAAATAAAGGAACTACCACTCTTGTTCTTACATGGCACCTAACAAACCGGTGGAATTAACTGCCAAAAACGTAACCAAGTTCAAAAAGCCATTTGACAAATGTATAGACGGTATGTCCAACAGGGGCCATTAAACAGTATTCAGAGATTAACCTCAGGCTCAGGTCATCCCTAAAGTATGGCTGTTGATAATTGGGAGGATACAACAGAAGACAGATCAGCCTATACACGTCCTGTTTCTTATACTTTTCCTCTAAAGCAACTGCTACTTGCCGCTGTTGGTTGGATGGATTTGGTCTGACCAAGTATGGCTGTTCTTATGTTCCCTATATTGCCCTTTTCTTGTTTGCAACAGGGACTCTGCATGTGGGGGCCAAGGAATCAGCAGCTCTTCTGCTTGCCATGGAGCCAGTCCATCCCAAACTGGTCAAATTCTTTGCAGGTGCCAGTTCACAGCCCCCTAGCTAGCAGGGCACCAAGCAGCAATTATGCAGCATATTTACTTCTACCAACACTTACTACAACTGGGAACCTGCAATGTTGCACAATGTAAATCAATCTAACCCATAATCTGCAGTGGCAAAATCCAGGAAGTGTTGTTACCTTTTCTTGATCTAGTAGAGTCAGCTGAAGAACATCAAACCCCCTACCCTTTGCCAGGGATTCTCATGCAAGACACCACAGCAGCTTGATGAAGTGCTCTGGAGTCTGTTACAGAAACCTCACACAATCCTGCAAACCAATCCACGGGAATCCAATCCTGTTGTGTGCCTGGTGTATACTTATTTACTGTCACATTCCTTTCACATCAATGAGCTTTTAATATGACAAATTGCTACTACGATACAGAGGTACTATAGCAGCAGTTACTGCTATTTTAGTTTGGAGTCTGAGGAAAACAGATTTATTCACAGTTTGACTTAGTAAACAAAACCACAGGAAGGAAAGTTCTCCCCTCCAAGGTGTTGCATTTTCTATTTTCACCCACATGTCAGCAACTTCACCATAGCTATGAACTGCTAGAAGGTCAGCTGTCTCCTATTCTCTTGAAGACCCTAAGAAAATATTCTCTCTGCCTTTGGAGCCATTTTGTATCACTCTTAATTTCTACCGTTCCCCAATTCACTAAGCCAGTTTGGCTCGTGAAAACCCTTCTAATGTTTCTGCCCTTCCAGGCACTTATTCTGGGCAGTTTACCTGAGTGATAACAAACCTGGAGGTGCACTTTGTATTCCATTAATGCACTACAGGGCTACATGCATTTATGAAATTCTGGGCACAGCTTCACTCTCCTGATTGCTATTATAAATCAGCAGAATATGAAGAATCAGCAAGTGCAGGTTTAATGCAACAGAACATTTAAAAATAATAGTACTATTTGTAATAATGTGCCTTTTCAGATCGAGGGTATGTCTATAGGGCAATCTGAAGCTACAACTGCCACTCAGGTAGACATATGCTAGTTTTAAGGTACTTAACTCGGGTACTGATAACCGTGGAGCTGTGGTGGAATAGGCTTCTGCTGATGAGTATTGATCTACCCTGAGTTTACACAGCCTGTGATGGTGCCCATACTGCTGAAGTGAGTTTAAAGCTAGCTTGTGTATATCTGCATGGGCTGCAATCACACCTTTGTGCATTTAGATGAAAGAACTATTTTAAAGGAACCCTCAGGGCATTTGTACATGTGCTTTTAAAAGCGCCCAGTGCTGTACCACTTGCATTTGTATAAATGGCTAAATGCATGTTAGTATGAAAAAATGGTAGTAGCATGCTTTTGAACTAAAACACATTGACAGTGTTTTAGTTCAAAAGTGCTCTGCTGTCGTTTTCTGTGCGCTGAAGTGTATTTCGCCACTTACACAACTTCATGAGATGTGGTGCAGTGTGCATCAGCTCATGTGCAGAGCAGACTCGATTAATTGTGCCAGAGATCTGATTAATCGAGTCTGCTCTGACCTGCTGGATCTCTGGCATGTCACAGCATGAAAATGTATGTGTATAAATGCCCTGAGCCCTGTGCACTCTAGATTCAGAGTAGTTAGGACTGCAGAAATTTTCCCCTACAAGGACCAGTATGTCACCTCTCATTCCACCCCCAACTGTTCTTTTCCAATTGACTCCTGCAGCAGGGAGTTGTGAAAAACCTATCAGCAGCACCTCACACCTTGTGTAACCTACAGCAAGAGAGAAGTCTGGTGACAGGGAGCAAGCTTGTGATCAGAGACACCTCCAACAGGTCACACACAGACTGTGAGTCTGTTTCAGTTTGTTAATAACTCTGCTGCAGTGACCAGTCAGCAGGAAACTAAAGAAGCTCACTGGGGAAATCCCTGACTTTCCTGTTTAAAAGGGGGAATATTACCTTTAGAGTAAGCATGTTCAGCTACATCCTTGGAAAAATAGTATAATTTATACACTGAAATTTGACATAGTAGTAATGGAGAATTTGGTTTTACAATTGCTGAATGGTTTAAAGAGCTTTTGGCGCAGGTTCATGCAATGCTTTATTTGAAAGGGTAGTTAACAGGGCCTCTGCATTTTCTCTCATTTCAAATTCTAGCTACACAAAATGCTGAGGAATCCTTTTTGGTTGGAGAAGAAAACTACAGCATAAACCTTAGACAATAGAATGGGATTTGGGGTTTTCTGTCTATTTGCTGCTGGTTTAGTTTTGATCCAGGCTGCCTTAGACAGGGTCCTGAGGATCTCATGACCTCCATCCCTACTCCCTGTGCCTGGATTCCCCCCTACTTAGGCATTACGTCCTCCTATTCCAGTAAACATGGGCAACTGGTGCCTCCTGAGTCTGTGGGGGGCACCAACAGGGCATGACGGGAGGCACCAGTGGGTCTCTGCTGCTGGCAGATACCATTTCAGGGGAGGCACTAGCGCTTTCTGTGTCCCCCTACCAGCCAGAGCGCTCAGTCGGGGGGGCCACCAGTGATCTCAAGGGGGGGGATGTGCCCCCCTGTGACCCTCCTACACATTGCGTATGCCAGTAGAACTGGAGGACATGCATGTAGTCTCTGGTTCAGCCACCAGGATTTCCAAATGAAACTCCCCTTCTCAGGCAACCAGGGCTGTACATTTCAAATCAGCGCAGCTGAATCCTTTTTTTACTGGCAGTTTAAACCAACATCTAATGACAAAACTACATGCAACATGCCCAAGCCATTTAAACAGCACAGCTACCTTATCACGCAGGGTTAGCTTGGGGATCTGGAACACAAAAGAAGATGGCTATGCTGATGCTTGTTTTTCTGGATAGCAACAAATCGGTACTCACAGAATGCTTTATGGAAGTCATTTCAAACACCACTTCTCCCTACCTCACAAGCTCATTTGGGCTAGCAGATGCAGGGGTATTGTGTCCTGCTGCAGGTCTTACTGTGGTCATGAAAAAGAGAGGTGCTGAATGTTTTAAAACCTATCTTGTTGCCCTGTGGAACAAGGAGTGCTGCATCATTTTATTTTTTCAAATGTGTTACCTGATAGAGGCTTGGAGCAGCAATAGGTCTCTCAGAAACTAGAGATCCCTGGGTATATGGCACCTCTGAAAAATTATGCTAGTGGGGCTTCTGGAATGGATAGGGTGCAATGCAGGCACTTGCCTTGTCAAGCTTCTGTGTGTAGCTTTGCCGAGGTCTTTTACCCTGTCCTTGGGCCTCCTCTGAGCTCGACTCAGTTATGTGAAGGTGGAAAATGACTTTATGATTAGGAAATCTCTTCAGCTTCAGTTGAAAAGGTCAGTTGTTGCCCACAGTGTCCTGAGAATCTGTCCCATCTTGTCACTACAATCAGTTCTTTTTTCCCCTGTGGGGGAGATCTCCCTTGGACATGCTTTACTGTGTTATATATCATATGGCTATTTCCACAAATTCCATGCAGAATCCTGTGTTTTTCCCAAGAAAAACTTGCTGGCTAGGGAGAAACTTGATGACAGCAGAGGCATGAAATACAGGGATCCTTGAATAGTGCAGATGACTGTGTCATTTGCAGAACTGTGCTGCAGACTTTATTACAATCTGTCACAATCTGTTTGGCTCTCAAATATTGAGAATTTCACATCTTTCCTCCACTGACCATTTAGTAGCTGTGATAATTAGGTCATGGAAAAAGAAGCAAATGTGAAACAAAGCTGGCAAAAGCAGTATATCCAGTGCTTTGGGGAAAAGACTGCCTTTTAATACAAAGCTTGACTGGCATCTGCATATCTGCTTTGTACTGCAGTATGGGAGAAAAGTACATTTAGCTGTGCCACTTTAAATGTCACTCTGCCACATCATTATAGTATGATGCTGTGAGGCTTTCTGATCTCCAACAGCAGCCTTATTAATGTTAGAAGATACTTATTTCCAATCAAGTTCCTATGTTAAGAGCCAGTCCTCATTTCTATTATGAACCCAGGATCCAAACACATACAGACTTTGTAGAAGCTTAAAACCAAGGTGTCCAGCTTGGTTAAAATGTAGCTGGCATTACATGAAGAAACAGCCACTGTCATGATACAGCACAGCTTTCTGTTGACACAGCTGATCTCCTAACACCAGGGAAAAGTACAACTATGTCCATGCTCTGCTGTAAGCTGCTTGTGTTCTTAGCCTCTCCATTGAGCGGGGCACAACCGAGATGCCAAAAGGAACAGAAGCTGTTGTGATATGGACATCAATCCACTGAGAATTGGACCAGCATCATGGAGTCACTTCAGACAGCCCCCTGACCAACCATGCTTGGGTTTGACTTGTCTTGTATTCCACTAACTATTCCTGGAACTCCAAGTCCTTCACTCCAGGCATTTTAATGAACATACAAGATTACAGGAAAGAAAAAAAATCCAACGCAATGCAAACCACATGACGACTGACTCATGCTTTGTTGTGCATGATGAGAGTAGATGATGGGGCCTCAAGAATCAGAACGTTTTTGTCTGATTCCAGGGGGATGCAGGGGGTTTCAGTCACTTCATCCTTCTCATCCATTTTTCATAGAATCAGAGGATGCAGAGACCAAATAAGACACAGTTTCATCACTGCAGCCATCTCCCTGCCAAAGCAAGATTGTTCCCTACAGGACATTTGTCACATTTCCTCCTCCCTCCAGTTTAGCTGCTGTAAGGACTTATGACCCGATGGTGCATTTACTAAGTATAACGTCAAATAAACCAAGCTGCAGTGCTCCCTCCTGGAGCAGTGGAGGAGAGCCTGCCTGTAACATTTACACGTCACCTTAGAGATAGTATAACATCCACTACTGTCCTGGGGCCCCCACTGTGTCTGGCATTGGGAACTCTAACCAAATCCTCTCTCACATGCCATAGCTCTAATGCCCTGCCATTGGGCAGCTGGGAATAGTTTTCTTCTCCATCCTGGATATGAAATATTTTCTGCCAACAAAGTCATTTTCTTGAGTGTCTAATGTCTTCATTTGGATGAAAAGAGTCTCATATCCATCAAAGCATCAGATCACAGGGAGTGAAGGAGGGAAGGGTGAAAAAAACACACACAAAAAATTCATTGGGAGGAGGAATTTATGCTTGGACAAAGCTAACTTATTTAAAATAATTCTAGCCTGCAAGATTGGGAATCTTGGTGACCCTGATGTGGGTCCATGACATTACAGCATGTGACTTGCAGATAAAATATAATTAATTCTATTTGTTAAGGTCTGGTTTATGCATGGAGAAAAAGGGGAAAATAAACCTCTATGGGAAGGACAGCAGATGGATTGTCATAGACTGTGCAGCTATGGGAAGCCTTCTGTCTCATTTCAGTTAGCTTCCACAGAAACGGTGACACGCCAGAACAAATGTAAATGTGCAATGAAACCACATTGCTAAATTGGTAGAAGTGTAATGTGCTGGACCTTCTTTGTGCTGGATCTCCCCACACGATTTATGTACAAGCCTTACCGCTGACACTTTAGGGAATAAGGCTGGTGGACCCCAAACGCTGACTCAAGGGCAGTACTTTCTGTGAATGCATCAAGCAGCCAAGTAGTTACTGCAGTGCAGCAGAGACCTGGCAGTGCTGTTGCAAAACCAGCTGCAGACCATGAAAAAGTAAATGCTTCCAAACCACTAGATCAATGACAGGCTTTTTCCGTGCACAAGATGATCTCCTTCTCCTCCTTTTTTGAAAGAAATAAGCTATTTTAAAACACAACTATCATTAATTCAAGAGAAAAGTCTCTAAATGGACTTCAGCAACTGCAAAAGAGAAACTGATTAGAAGGGAAGGTTAATTTTAATGAAGTAGGGAAGGCTTGAAACTTTGTGCTGGGAGAGATTCATCCCCTCTTTCTGTATGACATTTTAGAAGGTTTGGAGGTGACTGGATTTTTTTCCCATGAAGGAGATGTGGGGGGGAAGAGGGAGGTGGAGGGAGGAAGGGACGGATAGGGATGGGGGACTGAATTCTGAGTGAACTTAACAGCATATTATCCTCGGGGTCTCAGTCTGCCAGTGCAAGTAACAATAACAGATAAAGCCCAATGGCTGGATATTTCTGAAAATGTTATAAGCATTGTGATATTTAACAACATTCACATTTGAATGCCTCCATTAGGCTTCAGTTAATTTTCTAGCTCTTATCTCCCTCCTTCAAAAGCTCTTTGAAGTTTCAGGAAGATGATCCTGCACCATTTCACTTCCAGCTCACACTTGGAAGGTGATCTTTGCAAATGAAAGGACTGAGCATAACATTATATTTAAATCAGAGCTTTTGAACATACAGTTCTGTTAGGAAGTGGAGTCTTCACAGACACGTGGAACACGAGGGATGCTAGTCATTCTCTATTTGTGCAAGTGACAGAAACAGAAATTTTCACTGCCAGCTCTCAAGGTCTTTCCCCAAGAACACAGTAATTTGGCTGGATTCACAACAATATAAATCTGTGCAGTACTAGAAGGCCCTTTGTATGTTGGAATCAAAACCAAGTTGATGTTTTTTTTTTAAATATAGCTACCACTAACCAGGTCCCAGTAGCTTCCCTCTGGATAGGACTTTTTGCCTGAGAACACTGCTAAAACACAAGAGAACACATACGGCAATTAGTTTATAGACTAGTTTGGCTAGCACGGTCCTCAGAAAAATATCTGTTTCCACCTGTCATGGAATATGTGTTTGAGCCCTGCTGGCAGCAACAATCCCTTTTAACATGGTCATGGCTAACTCAGTCTTATTTCCATTATATACTGAGCCTTAGCTCCAACTTTATATCTAGTTAATCTCATTATTTTTCTTTCCCTCTTCTGCCAACCAGTGCCACTTGCTAGGCATTTGCTAGGTTTTTAACTGGAAATACAGTATAATCGACTTAAGGCGCAGTAGATAAACAAGTTTTTCTGCATTTAGTTAGCAAACCACACTTTGTGATTCCGCTCTGCCTCTGCTACCTAAGGCCAGGGGCATCAACCTGAAACCAAGGAGTAAAGGCAACAAAACCCAAAAGCTACAGTTAAAAGATATACACCGAATGCTGACCCAGCTGCTTCTAGCACCACTACCAGACTCTGCAGAGATGAGGCAAAAGAGCCTTGGGCAATGATTACTCCGTTCATGTCATTTAGGGCTTTTACCCAACCAAATGCACACACAAACACCAATTACAATTTTTATAAACCACCATTTTTGTTTACTGCATCAACCAAACTAAATGTGCAGCAACTGCAACCTAAGACTATAAAGCAAAAATATGAGCACTATTGATTTTTTACAGCAGGGATATTCTTATGTTTATATAATGCCTTTCATGGTCAAGTATCTATACGTACCTTACTATCTTAACCGTGAAATTAAGCTACCCTACAGAGGAGAATGATAGGACTCAACAACACTACAAACTCATTTTAGGCCAAAAATATAGAAGAAAATATTTTTTTCATCCTGAAACTGTTAGAAGGATTTTTAGTAGGTAGAACATAATTATCAGGGCAGGAACTGGACATCTGGTCTCTTGCATACATAAATACACAAAATAAAAATAAATCTGTGAGCTCTGTACAAAGGATGGATCTTTATGACTGGAGGCAAGGGTAAAATGTGTTTGCACACTATCACTTAACATCATTTTCATAATGGTTGCGACAAACTGCACAGCTTGCAGTGGCTACACATGCAAACACAGAATAGGTGTGTAACTGCAGGCAGGCTTCAGCTTAAAAATACGTCCATTAATAACAACTGTTTGTCAAGATATGTTTCCTTTCTCAAATGAAAGCCAACAGCTCCCACAGCAATGTTCCCCTGTCATCAAGCTACAGAACTGGGTTGGTCCTCATTCAAAGAGATGAATGCAGCTGTTGAATCAGCAAAATGCTGTCACACCAGCTTCTACAGTGTTTTCCCACCCAAGTACTGACCTGGGGCACATTTTCTTAGCTGAAGACCTGGATTCTAATTCTACCTTTGCAACTGCAATCACGTGTAAACTCAGGCAAATAACTAAAATGGGAACAGCAACACTTCCCTACCTCTCAAGGACCTGGCAAGTTCTTTAGTTCTGATTTTGCCTATAAACACACTTGAGAGATCTCTACAAAGACTGCCAGACCAAAAAGAAAACCTAAATTTAAATCTTACTCTAGGGCTTAAACACAGATTTGGGATTTCTCTAAGGACAAAGCCTTTTACTCTGGGATCCTACAGACTGTACATGACTACTGATCCACTTTAAGTACCTGTGAAATATCTGAGAGTAGTTTTTCCCCAGGACAACTGAGGCTAATTCAATTTCATTGTCATTCAAGTTACCTGTGTAAATACTGTCCTTGTTGTGATATGAGTCAAAGCCTGGGATAATCAGACCCTGGAAAAATCCAATGTCTGTTTTTACCCTAGGATTGTAACATAAATCAAGTCTCCAGGAAGTGGAAGAGGTTACTTACCGCCTGAGTGCATTTGTTAGTTCTGCAGCCAGTTCGCTCTCATTGTATGGTCTCAGCTCAGCTAATGTTAACGACGCTGTGGTCCCATCAGTGCATTCCTGAAAAATACAGACACATCATCTCACCCAAAGTTACTCATCACATTAAGGGATGAACTAACCGCATGTTTAAGCTCACAAATGCTTTTTAAACTGAGCCAAAACAAAATAAACACTGCACAATTCACAAGGTGGATCCATATTCCAAGGGCCAGACATGCCATTTCACATACTCATCTAGTGTTTTATGCAACATTTCACATGAATAAGTAAATAATTTACTAAGCTCTGTTATTATGCATATTCTCATTGGTGTCTTATTTCACGTCACATGTGAACACCATATTTAAAAGGGAAAAATATCCACTGGCCAAACAAAAATTCATAGGATGTTTCACCAAAATATCCATAGGAAAAGGACACTGCTCTACTGCTCTGCACACCCCTCCCCTTTAAAAAAAATTTTTTTTTTTTTTTTTACTGGAGTGGTTTTCTGGGACACAGAAGCACAGATGAGGGAATGAGGGGTTGCAGAATTTAAAATATTCCCATTTTCATACTAAAATTATAAACCTAAATGAACATAGCTTAGGTTAATTAAAGGAGAAATAATTTCCTCCCCATTCATTGAAACTTATTTAGACTATAGGATAGGATTTTAATTAAATCCTTAGCCGTTCTCTAGAGATATGTGGTCTAGTGGATCCCAGTTTATTTCTGGATATGTATATCCTCTGTCATCAACTTGCAAGGAGAAGCAATCCTTGAAAGACCATAATAATCTTTGCAATAACAGTTAGTGGGGTTGGTTCTGACTGCATTCCTCCCCAGAAATAATAAGTGCACTTCAGTCAGGGAATATAGGATCAAAGTGTTCCTAAATCCTAGAATGGAACATGCTACTTAATACCTGAAAGAATCAAAAAGGATTGTGCAAGTGTACATGAAAGCCAGAGTAGTTATCATGCTTATACCTCCTGGGGGAAGAAATGTGATTAATTATGTTTACTCTGAATCTGGAAACTCATTAATTCCTGACCTTGCCCATTTTGTCTTTGCTGCTACTGCTGGTGGAGCTGAGAGATCTCATTCTCTGTTCTTTTTGCTCTTCCACCTCAGACTTAAGGTGCTCGATGTGGACCAGGTAGGCCTGTTCCTGGGCTTCTCGGGTACTTAGTTTCAATTCAAGTGCTTTCTTTTCTTTCTCTAGAAGGTACAGTTGTGCCTTTAGCTCAGCCATCTCCTCCTGTTGAAGAGAGGCAGATCACTTCAAAGAATTGTACACAAATGGGAGACGGTGTTTAGACAAGGAATGAAATCACATGTGCATTACTTACCAATGCTTCAAGCTTTAGTTTGATTTTCAATGTATTTTTAATTTGGGAGTCACAATATATAAGTGTGCTGTTGTAACAGGAATCATTTGCAGACACATAACAGACAGGAGTTTTCTACAGTAAATGTGTTTTTTTTAACTGAATGTGATCACATGTGTTATATTTATAAGCAAAAATAACTAGGAAAACATTTGCAATCTGCATTTATTTGGATATAAAAGACCCGATTGAGAGATAAGTCTAAGTTGGTGCAATATTTGCTTCTTTCTGGGTACACCAATTAGTATTTAGACTGTCACAACCAAATTCAAAGGTGATTAAGTTACGTGCTAAGAGAGGAATGGTAGTCTAAGGAAAATAATTAATTTAAATTAATGGAGCTATCTTAAATGGATCAAACCTGGGTAGCTGACATCTATAAAGAAAAATGTAAATGAGGGACTGTCACCCAGTGGGTTTGTTTCTGTAAGACCCCACATGGTTTTATTCTTGGCCTGATGCTAATCATTATTTTTATCAATGATCCATAAGAAAATGTAAAATCGTTATTGATAAAATCTGTTGAAAACACAAAAATTGGTAGAAAGGAACATAGTAATGGGGACAGGTCAGTTAGACCTGGCGTCACTTGAACTGCATGCACTTGCATGTGCTTTAATATAGCTAAATGCAAGGTCATAAGATGTAGGAACAAAGAATATAGGTCACTTGTATAGGACTGGACAATGTATCCTGGAAAGCAGGATTTAGAGATGACAGTTCAATTGTAATTCATTGAACATGAGCTCCCAGTGGAATGCTGTAGAGAAAAGGGTGGGTGCAATCCTGGAATTATTTGCAGGGGACTATCAAATACAACTTACTGAGTCATCCTGGACCTCTTTAAATGCCATTTCTGAGACCACTAATGAAATACAGTTTCTAGTTCTGGTGTTCACACTCCAAAGAGGAAGATGGAAAAGGTTCAGGAAGAGCTACAAGAATGACTAAAAGAAAGATCTGACCTAACAGACTTGAAAAAAACTGGTCTGTAGGGATTTTTGCCTTCCTCCATAGTGAGAGGAGGCACTCTCTTCCTCGGATCTCAAGTGCACTTTAACAGCTCTTGCAGCACCAGTACACTGACTGCTGTTAATCCCCTTCTTTACCTGTGGCAGGTTGGGGTACTTTGGTGCCCTTGGGCTATGTGCCTTGTGGTTATGCCAAAGAGTAGATTGTGTAATGTTAGGAATAGGTTAGATAAGGACTTGTATGAGATTGTTTGGATAGGGATTATCCTGGCTTGAGCAGAGTTTGGACTAGATGATATGATTCTACCTAAATTTATTGCAGAGAAGATTACGCAGCAACTTGATCATTGTCCATATAACATCCACTTGCAAAAGAGATTTCTGTTAGTAGAGATCTCTTTGATCTAGCAGAAAGAGAGATCCAGCAGTGGGAAGCTGAAGCCCAACAAACATGCCCAAGAAAGAAACTTTTTTTTTGTTTTTTACAATAAGAGTAATTAACCATTGAAAAAAAACTTACTTAGGCACATGGATTCTCCATTACTTGAAGTCTTTAAATCAGTGGTTCTCAACCTTTTCAGGTTCAGAGAACCCCTCCAGCACTTCTTTGAAAGTTGCTTTGAAAGAGAACCAATGTTGATGTACTGTTCTGGGCTTTGCATTTTAAAAAGGACACAGAGAAGCTAGAGAGGGTCCAGACACGGGCAGAGATGATCAAGGCTTAGAAGTCAAGTTATATGAGGAGACACTGAAGGAGTTAGATTTGTTCAGCTTTCAGAAAAAATGTTTAAAAGGGGACATGATAGCAGTCTTCAAATACTCGAAGGGCTACCATAGAGAAGACAGCAGTCTTCAAATACTCGAAGGGCTGCCGTTTACTTTTCTCTAATGCTACACAGGATCAATGGCTTAAAGTTGCAGCAAAGTAAATTTAGATTGGATATCTGGAAAAACTTCTTCAGTGTGAGAAAAGTGAGGCAGTGGAATAGACTGCCTAGGGAAGCTGTGGACTCTCCATCACTGGATATGTTTGAGAAGAGGTTGGACAGCCACTGATCAGAGACGATGTAGGCATAGCTATGCCTATGTACTACCATGGATATTTCCCATGTTTTTGGGCTTTGTTGGTTGCTCCCACTTCACCCTCCCCACTTTTCCGCTGTGTGCGCCAGGGTGTTTTTCAGCTTCCCTATAGAGCTGCCTATAGCTAAGGCTGGGGACTTCAAATGCGGTGTGCCGATTCTCCTGCTAGGAGCAAAGCCAGAGGTTCCTGGCTACAGGGTCTTACCCCTCCGTTCAGGGTCGAACTGATGGCTGTATCTGGAGTCAGGAAGGATTTTTACCCCGTGGGCAGACTGGTACAGGCTGTGGTGGGGTTTGCCTGTCCCTGTAGCAAGAGGCATGGCCCTCTACCTGTGGCCTCTTGAGCACCTATTGAAAATATTTCATAGAAGGAGGACATTGGCTGCCATAGTCCCCCACCTTAACCTGCAGCAGGTTAGGGTGTCGGGTCTATGTTGTATTAGGGTTGAGGGTAGTCTTAGGTAGAGTTTAGATTATGCTTGCATGAGATGGTTTGAATAGGGATGATCCTGCCTCAGGCAGGGGTTGGAGTGGATGAATTCTAGAGGTCCCTTCCAGCCCTACTTCTCTATGACCTCAATGCCTGTCAACCAGGTTTGGCCATCTCCAGGTAAAAGCGTCCCACGTCTGCTGCATAGATAGCTCAGGAAGAGCTGTGGTGCACACAGTACTGCTGCACTAGAGCTCTAGTTAATCTAGGCAGGAGCTGCTGCAGGTTGGGTAGCTCTTCCTCATCCATCTCCACCTCTCACCTCTCCTGGTCTTCCCACAACTCCTCTCAGAAACAGAAGCGTAGGAGTCCTGTGTGTCCCTGTTTCTGGGAGGAGCATGGGAGGCACAGAACAGGAAGGGCTACAGCACCAGCCAGCAGCTACAGCTTTAGGGTTATCAGAGCCTTAAAGCAGAAGGAATGTGTATATAAGGCAGTTTTACCTGGCTGCTGCCACCATGACATCCCAGTTAAGACCCCACTGCTTTAAATTAAGGTGGGGCTCCTTCTAAGAGATATGCTCTAGCTCAGTAGTTTTCAATCTGTGGTCTGTTGACCCTACATTTACGGGGTCTGCGAAAGATGACTATGATCTATCAAAAGTATGTGAATACCCACTCTTACAATACAAAGGGGGCTGCACCTTCATTCAACATTTTTATGGGTCCACAAATTTAAAAAGGTTGAAAGTCACTGCTCTATAACTGTAAAGAACAGTTATAGAGCTGACAGACATATTAATGGGTGAATTATTTTATTTGTTATGAAGAGTATCAGATTGGATGACCACTTTGGTCACTTCTATGAATTTGTGACTCAGTGCCCTGTTTTGTTCGGTAAAGAGTGACAGTTGTGGACTTCAAATAGATCCCCTGAAACCAGTGTGTCTGGAGTCTGGTGATGATACCCACTGCAGGTGTGAGGATAAAACAGTCAGTAAACAAGAAGGCACATCTCAGTGTCTTGCAGGGATCAACCAAAAAGCATACACAGTGGAAAGTGAGGAATGAAAACAAATGCAAGGTTGAAGATGTTGGCATGCATGCTTCTGTCTACTCTACACACAGAATCTGCACAACTTCAACTCCAGTTGGTTGAGTTAAACTGGTGCAAATATTGTGTATAGACTTATATCAGCTTAGCTTGGTTCCATTAGTTTAGACCAGTGGTGCTTAATGTGTGGCCCATGGGTTGCATCTGGGAGCAGGGGTAAACAGTTTGGCCTTTGCAACCCTCTTGTTCCTCTATTTTACTTACTGGATGTGAGCTCTGTTCTGTCCCCTTCCCTTGTGGTAAATACTGTTTGTGGGAAGCAAGTTCTCTTCCTCTCTTCCCCCAGCCACCTCTCTCCTCTCTTTCCCTTCCTTGCTACAAGAGGAAAGTGTTGGCCTGTAGTGCAGTCATTTCACAAGCACGGGGTCCATGATGCTAGAAGGTTATGCCCCACTGGCTCAAATGGCACCTATACATTGACAGATTACGCCAACAGAAGACAGGCTTAAACTGACAAGAAAGTCGAACCAGTTTAACTAAATTGGTAAAAAAACCAGTTTAACTAAATTGGTATAAAAATCGAACTCTTAATTATATCCACATAACTTTGTCTTTTGACCAGGGCCACAGTTCAGTCCTACGAAACTGCAACAGTAAACCTTTGTGCTCTTACACCACCTGTTTCTTGCTACTACCTCAAATCTGTGTTACAGCAGTTTCAAGAACAGCTCTGGATTGATCACTTGAGTACATTAAAGATGAAAGCTTTTGAGACACACTTCCCCCTTCCTGAGGCAATATTAAATGGAGGTGGATTTGTTCTGCCTCAGCCTGTAAGCCTGGGAGCTGCACATGTGCAAGTCTGTGAGAAAAGTAATGAAGCATCACAGTAGTATTGCTATGCCATGCACTTGGTCTCCCTCCAGCAGCTCCACTGCCATATCTCTGCTGCAACCATCTGGGCTTGTCAGTTACCGTGTCATAAGCTTAGCATTGCAGATAAAGTCTTTGCTTAGTTCACATGGGCTTAGTCATTGCTAATGCTCTTGCCCTCCATCACTACCCAGCTACTGGAGCGTGAATGCCAACCCTGCGCTGTGCCGGGGGCGGCCGGCCCCCCCCCACAAAGCGACCCACCCCACAAACTGCGGCACGACCACAAACGAAAGCGAACACAGGCCACGGGCCAGGACAAAG
>JAGPOW010002514.1:777039-798321 GCA_030014935.1 Caiman crocodilus | reverse complement strand
ATTGCTAATTCTCTGGCCCCCCAAAACTCCCCAGCTCGTGGTGGGTTATTCCAAACCCTGCTTTGTGCCCCCCCCCCCCCCCCCCCCAAAATCACCTTAAGCTTCCATGTCTGTGACCCTAACACAGCTTTGCAGACGGAAAGGGCACTAGGCATATCACACACTTATCATTAAAGGCACTTGGTAAGTTCTGTATAATGCAGCTACACAGTTTGATCCATTATCAATGCAGACTTAAAAAAAAGTCTTTCCCCAATCTTGACTACATCTCAACATTAGCCAAATGTATTTGTTAGTTTACAGACAACCAGAACTACAAAATTAAATCATTCATATTCATGACAAAAGGATGTTAATGGTAAAGCCTGAAGGAAATTCTAACTATTCTACTGCTGATCTGAGCAGAAACATCAAATGAACATGCCTACTTGTTGCTGCTGGGTGCTGTAGCAGATAATGAGGTGGACTCCAGTGCAGCAATTAACTACTGTCAAGATTTATTTAGGGAAGGTGGGTGGAGGTGGAGGTAGGAAGGGAATGAAACATTCATGCCTATCTTCTGGGTGCAAAAACTTCCCTACTAACTTCCACAATGCAATTACATCTGAAAAATTAAATATCTAAAAGTGCAAAGTACAGAGGCAACACAACAATCTAATTTAACATAAAAACAAACAAGCCCAAGGGAAGCAGCATTGATTGCTCTGGATATAGCAAGGGAAAGCTTTGGGGGACAGTACTACATAATACCATAATTCCTACTGAATTGTTCAGGTCTAACAAGCTGCATAAGCTACATGATTATGGGTATGCTGAAACCTTTTCAGAGACAGTAAATAAAGGGATACTTTACATTGGGGTTAGCTTATTCCAAAGAGAAGGATAAGCTGTGCTAATCACATGCTTGCTACTGTTACAGCATCCCAATGGGATGTAAGGACTGTGCACACAAGTTAGATATATAAAGCCTGTAGTCGGGAATTAGAAATGTGTTTCTAGATCAGGGGTTCAAGGATGCTCAGCCTTAAGTTGCTATTCATCTGTACAGGGGTGGTTGTTACCCTGAGTTTAGTTCAAGATGAAGTAATCCAGGGCATAGACTGCTTCGCATAAAATACCTTCATAGCCATGAGTTCCTGCATCAATACAGCATTTTCCAGATCAAGCCTCTGACTGTCTCCACGAGGTTTGACATCATAACTGAGTGGATCAATGTGAATGCTCTCCAGTTCCAACATGGTGAGTTTGACTGCTGCCCTATCATTCTTCAGTTGCTGGATGTAATCTTTCAGCCGCTGCTCATCCTCTTTTGTGAACTCTGTATCACAGCTACTTGCAGTTGAGCTGGTAGTACTGAAAAATGCAAACACATCCTCACCACCATGAAAAAGGGGATTGTATTTCTAGTATCCTCACACTATTTGCACTTCAGTTTAATCAACAAATCTGATCCATCCATCCATCCATCTTTACATTACCAGTTACAATAGAATATAATTTTAAATTAGGATCTAGTATGTATTTTTTAAAGCACCATGGCAGCACTTTAGTAAACACCACCATCAGACAGTGTGTTAAGTATCCAATTTTTCATATTTGAGAGGAAAATTTTATGAATTCTGTTTCACTCTCTGAATTCAGGTAAAAGATATGGATAGTATACCAAATGTTACAATATACAGAAAATGCATCTACAAGCCCTTCAACATAAAGAAAAGAAAAAGCATTCTTCAGACAAAATAAGAATAAAAGAAAAAAATCTCAGAATACTGAATCAATTACTTCTTCAGTGCAAAGTCAGGTATTTTGTTGCCTGGAATTAAATTGTTTTGACTGGAATAACAGCTTTTGAGTATACCCTTTTAAAAAAATAAAAAGTGAACTCAGTGCTTTATGTATTGTATTGAGAGCAATAACAACTATGGTCTATTACATACAGCACCTTTGATACAGCACTGGCAATAGCACAGCCAACTTTTATACATTGCCTCCCCACTGTGCCCTAACTTTCCAGGGCAAGGACAAGACCTAGAAGCAAAATGGTATTTCAAAGCCTGTGATCTCCCTGTAATAAATGTTATGGTTCCTTACATTTGATAGACACCTGCAGGAACTTGCCTGAGACTGACTGGCAGGTTGCTTTAGCAGATCCACCAGCAACAGTCACATGGATGGCGGTGTCTTTCAATCCCTATCAGGCTGGGGCTGAATCTGAAATAGCAACCAGCTACCTATTTAAAAGACAGCCAAATCACTCAAACTTAGAGATTTATCACAGGATTTCTAATGAACACCTTCATCTGACTTTTCTGTAGCGTTCCTTCTCTAAGATGCAGTTTCCAAAGCAAAACTGTCAGTCAATTAGCTTTCTGACATGGCACCAAACATGGAGCTTTTCTAAAGAGAAAACAATGTCTAGATAAGCATGGGGAGCCTCAGTGCTCTGTCCCTATCTATCTGCATGTAGTGGTCTAGGGAAGAGAGATTTGTGGAGGTTAATTGCAATGCTGCTTTAATTCCTTAACATTCCAGTGCTGAATATAACTGCAATAACACAAAAAGGAAAAGAACCAACACTGCATTTTCTACAACCTCACACAGACAGGCTGCCTGCTGTCTCCCGAGGACCTGTAATCAGCTGCTGGGTGAGGGTTAAGTCAGCCATTAAGTGTGCCTGTCTGGAATGCTGGATGATCTCAGTTATCAGCAGGGGAATAAATCACTTTCTGTATTGGGTTGCATTATTTTTCAACATTTTTGAGGGAAAAACTCCACCCTTTGGATTCCTGCTGTCTCGAGAATAATGTCCTCGAATTGTATTTTGCATGTGCTAGTATGCACTGGAGAAAGAAGGGAAAAAATAGGCTGAACCTGTGCTCTAACTGTGTCAATTTTAAGCTGCATCAGATAAGGGCCAGAGAATCTTTGGCCAAAATTGCAAAAGCAGGGCAGCCCAGGAGGAAACGGAGCACTGGCACAGCTACAATGACTTCCCTAAGTCTCTCCCTCTCACAAAATATCACATTACATGGCTTTGCTGCAGCTTTCTGATCATTTCAAATAATTTCTTCTCTCTCCAAGGAATAATAGGCGCCGTGTTTACTTGAAATGAAAACCCTTTTTTGTTTTTGTTTTCAATCATTTCCATCTGCATTGAATCAGAAAGCAGTTTGTCTAGTTTAGGCAAAAATATCTGCAGGTATTAATGAAGTCTGCTTAATACTTTTGTGTTTCAGAGGATCTTAAAGCTCTTTATAAACCTTAATTCAGGCTCACTACTGCACACCTCTCAGATAGGAAATTCAATAAATTAGTATTCAAATCCATCTTCAAGTGGCATTGTAAGCTCCTCTAGCTTCCATAATAAAAATAAATCACAATGTTTCTAGATTACACATCCACATCAGAGGTCCCCTGAACCTTGGGGACAGCCTATCGGGTCCCATACAACAATTAGTGCTCATTTTAACTTTCATATAAAGACAAGATATACCTCTAGACTCCTGTGCTGGAAGAGTGCTTTCAAACTGAAAAACAAGTACAGGACTGTAAGCCTATGGTGGGTATTAGTTTTAAAGCTTACTAATTAATATTTGCAGTACCTGCCACAGCTGCAGAAGACCGATGTTAATGTCAGTGTCTGTAGGTCTCTCCATTTTTTGGAGATGAATACACAGCTGTGGAAGGCAAGCTAGGTTGATAAAAGCAATGCTAAGACCGGTCTGGCTTTAGCTCAATCCTGGCTGCCTGCCTGCAGCTGAGCTGGCTCCTCTGCTGAAGTGCTAGTGAAGTCTCTTTTACAAGGTGAGGGGAGTTTAAGGGTGAAGCTTTTTCAATCACAGGCAGAAGAAAAAGAGAGCTCTCCCTTCTCCAATTTCAGCAATAATCCTGCCCCTTCCATGAAAGAGAGAGAAGCAGCAATCTGGGTAGCAGAGGGTAGGGTTTCACAGCCAACCCTACTCATAGAAGGTGGAAAGCACACCCATCTCCCCACTGCTTATTATTTATCTTACTATTTTCTACCCTTTGGACCCAGAAAAAGAGGTCTAGAATATGAATCTGCATCACCAAACAAGGAAAAAATGCCAACATGAATGAGTGCGACTGTGCTGTGACACCATTAGGTGACCCCCTACAACGGCTCTCTACAAAATTCTCAGGCCAGCCCTGTTGTTTTTTTGGTGGGGGCAGGGGTGGTGAGGGGGGTGACAAGAGTGGACAGGGAAAGAAACTGTCAGTGATGACACTTCCCTAGTGAAGAACTGTACAGTACTGAATTTGGCATCCTCATGTCCTTTTCTATAGCAATCAGGATAACAAGAATGAAACCAGGGGACTAAACAGGCAGAATGTCTGAACCAGAAAAACTGATACATGATTTCATGTCAGTCCACATACAGTGTTACTGCACAGTCAGCCGCTTACATGTGCGTTACTGTGCAGTAACTAATTAGGAGAAAATTTGATACTTGCATCATGCATGGTGCAGGTATCAAATTTATGTTCAAGTTAGCATAAGTCACCATATCTAATGCACAGTATGGGCATGCATATGTAGATGTGTGCCCGTATGGTGCAGTAATTCTGGTTACTACGCAGTAAATGTGCACCTGTAGACATATCCACAGTGTTAGTAAATAACTAAGATGAACATTCTACCCACACTGCCCACCTCTGGAAGCTGACATCATGCCTAGATGAGGTCAAATTAATTTTCATATCTAATCTTTAGAGAGAACATATGACATTGGGAAAGGTTTTATCAGTTGACGTATGTGTGTGAGTACATACACAAATTCACTCGTAATATATCTCTGTTTACTGATGCCATTAGGTGTATCTTGTCTTTTCATTTCATTTCACAGAATGTGTCTGGAGGATGGGGATACAATGACCCTTACCTTTTATGACATTCAATTTGAAATATATAATTGCATGTTAATAGAACTAATATCATGTAGAAAGTGTCAAATTCATGTAGTATTCTTGATAGCATCAATACAAGTATTTTTAATTTAACGAATGCATTTGTTAGTAAGTGCACATTTGTCCACTCATCTTCCAAGTCACAGGGGCTCCACATCTCTGAAAGTGTACCACTGGAAGGCAGGAATAACCTTTTCAAATAAACTGGCCTTTCCCTCAGACAAAGCAGAATTAAAACGGCAGCTTATTGGGCTAAAATCACAATACTCTGGCAAATCCACCTTCCTCTTTTAAACACTACGTGTTCCAATGACTAAGTGTCGTGTTGACAGCATAAAAACAATCTTTGGGACCTCGAAGCATCAACACACTTCCATATCACCACTTCTGTATTTCAGCCAAGATAATTATTTATTTCAAGTGCTTATCTGAAATCTGTGAGGTGGATGTGATAAGTGGATTGAGCTCTATGTTTGGTTGTGTCCCGATGGCTTGTGGCATGTCGCAAAAAAGGTACAAATACAGACTGGGGCATGATTGGCAAGGCTGTAGACTGCAGAGAAGGACCTGGGGGTTACAGACCATAAAGCTGAATATAAGGCAACACTGTGCTATTCTTGCAAAAAAAGCCAATAGCATCCTGGGTTGTATTAACAATAGTGTCACTTGCAAATTAAGGGAAGTGATTCTTCCACCCTGTTCAGCACTGGTGAGGCCTGGAGTACTGTATCCAGTTTTGGGCCTCACGTTTCAAGAAAGCTGTGGACAGATTGGAAAGAGTCCCATGCAGGGTGACAAAAATTATCAGAGCTTGGAAAGCAAGACTTACGTGTAAAGGCTGAAAAGAACTAGTGTCTCCAGTCTTCAGTCTGGAGAAGAGAAGACTGAGAGAGGATTTGATAACAGTCTTCAACTACCTGAGGGACAATTATAGAGAGGACAGAGCCCATGCTTTTCTCTGTGACCACAGGGGATAGGCAGGACTAGTAATGGCCTCAAGCTGCAGCATGGGAAATTTAGATTGGAGATTAAGAGGAACTTTTTGACTATGAGGGTGGTCAAGCACTGGAACAGGATATCTAGAGAAGTTGTGAAATTTCCATCTGTGAAAATTTTCAAGAGCGGGTTGGACAGGCATTTGGCTGGGGTGGTTTAATCAGGGATGATCCTGTCATGAGGAGTGAGCTGGGCTAAAAAACCTTGTGAGGTCCTTCCCAGCTCTATTTTCCTATGAGCCTTCATTATAGAAACACCCTTCCTTTGCATACAAGTCACACTGCTCCTCCCCCATCTGGATGTAAGGTTGGAGGTTACTAGCAGTGTAATGAATACAACACAACATTTTAGTCCCTGCAACATCTCTCCCCCCTGCCTCATTCCATTCTTTTCAAAGGTGCAGTCAGTTGACTCTTCTTGGAAATAAATGTTCCATGGTTAGACTCTGTCCATTAAAACAATTATGAATTCCAGCTACATTGCAAAGCTATTTTTTTTTAAATGAATTGGCAATATTGTTGGATTGCTGCCAACCAAATCAATTGAGATGCTAGCTATTATTTTTATTCACTTCACTGGTAACAACCTCTGTGCTGTTTTTTCATTTCATCTCGGTTGCTCCTTTTTATAATCTTTAACCCCCTGGTCACCAGAGGTTGATTATGCATTTGTTCTGTGTAATGCATTCGGAGATTTGACATTCAGCAACTCATTTGCGATGCCAAACCTGAATCTGGGTCAACACTTCCATTATAACCCCCCTCTTCAAAGCGGTTTTGAACTTCAGGGCAAATTATTCACTTTCCATGAAGCCTGGCAAGGAGAGGTTCCTCTCTACCCGTTTAAAAGTTTTCAAGAAAAAAATGTGCCTATCAGTTTGAGTAAGATTATCTGAACATAAAATAAAACCAACAAGACTGCAAAGCTCAGTCTTGTGGATCAATAGCATTAAGCTGTCAAAAGCACAGAGATGTTTTCAATTCAATGTTTTAAGTGCAGCTGCTTCTAACCTGCAGTCCAGAAAGCACTCACTGCTGAGAGTGCTGTCTTCCCTCCTGGTGCCCATCTGTTTCTACAAAGTTTGCAGGTTCTTCATTACCAAGAACAGCCAGGGAGACTGCGGAAGCAGCTAGAAACAAGGCATCAGACTTTCTTGCTCTGGTAGAGAACCCTGGTGCAATAATGAAGGAGAGGAAATGGAAACCACCTTCAGTGATGTCAACCATTAGTGGAACCAGAACTGCCAACAGACACCAATATGTAAGAGATGTCCAGGGCACAATGATCTGAGGCAATCGGGCATCACGTCCAGAGACCCTGGCAATACATATCGTGTGCAATAATAAAGCAGTTGCAAAGAGGCAGAGGAACAAAAAAGAGCCAGAATGCAAAGAACTGGGACGTAATTATACTGAAGGGCAAGACAGTGTTATTAACTTTCTTCATAAAAGAATAAAACACTTTGGGCCAAGTCCTATTTCGCCTTAACGTGACTGAATGCCACTAATGCAAATTTCATATTCTACTTCCTCTTGTGGCAGAACAGGATTAGCAGGGTACATGTATAAATGCTGGAAGTAAAATGGAGAAGGAAGAGAAGAGAAGAGCCCTCCCACATTTTAGCCCAGTGGTTAGGGTGCTTGTCTTGAGAGCTGGAGACTTGGTTCTAGGCACCACTCACCCAGAGAGGTTTGAACCTCTGTTTTTCATTTCTCAACAAAGTGCTGTTACCACCTGGTCATACACTGGCCATTGCTTAGAGGACTCTCCTCTTGAAGCTGGTTCAGGAGGGGAAGATATATGGGGGGCCAAGAGGAGAACATGCCACAAGGAGTTTGGCTCAGCAAGATGGCTACTACCCTGGAAGGGAAGCGGTCCATGTTCTGGCCCCAGCAGCTGCCTTCACTGACTTTCCTGCTCTTTGTACTAAATACTCATTGGACGAGATCAACAGATAGCAGACTAGCTAATAATGCAGGTACGTAAGTGGAACTGAGGCATGTAAAAATGAAATAAGATTTGGCCCTTACTGAAGAAAATACAGTTCAAGGCACATGTATGTTTGTATAACGTTACTGTCCCATCTAAGCAATTGCTGGGAGTTGACACCTGGAATTTTTAAGTGGAGGGACGTACCCACAGACAATCGCCCTATCTATGTAATGTGACCACTTCACCATAAAGCTTGGGGAACTTCTCTATTATAGAATCTCTGACAAAAACAAAGGTGGGGGAGAAAGATTTTGTAGTTAGATGAGCAAATATATGTGTTCTTTTTCTGTTTGGATAAATAAAAATTATTTAATTGCTGTATCCATTTAAAGCCCAATATGTATGTGATCCATAACAGGAAATATCTACTCTGCAATAATGCAGAAACAGATTCAGGTGAATAATGTAGTCTCCCATTCTTTCACACACGTGTTTAAATTCCTTTTAAGCTATGAAATCCCACTCAACTTCAAAAATGCATACATACTGAGGTGTTGTCTTTTCAAACGAGAAATGTTACATACACTTATGCAGACATTGTTCATGGGTTTCTATACAATACAGACAATCAAAACTATAAAAGTGCATGCTGTAGTTTTAGTTTAAAACACACTGATGACATTTTGTAACATGTGTGCAGTTTATGAATTACTATGCTGTAATTGTTTACCTATACTAAGACATTGACCAAACTTCTCAGAATTTTCTAAGGCAGGGACACTTAAAACGTGTTAAGTATGTTATATAGGAAAAAAGCTAATTTATGGACCAGTGGGCATTATCCAATATGGAAAGCCCCACCTAATGGTAAGTCAGAAATTAAGAAAGTCTTTTGCTGGATTTCTCAGCATGTTAAATCTTTTAATTGATACCTCTGAAGGACAACTCAGAAACTGGTTCTCAAGAGCCCTAAGAATAAAGAAAGCCTCCTGATACTTCCAGCTTTTTGTCTAGCACTACAACCTCTCTGAAGATTAAATCCTGAAATACTCATTTGGGACCTGATTTTGAAAAACAGGCTTATAATGCCTCATCATTGTGCTCTGTAACTCCAGAGGAAAAGTAGAGAAAAAGTGGTTGGCATGAAACTTACACTTTTCTTGTACTCTTTTTCTTTTGATAAGGTGCTCAGTGATTAATGCTGCACAATATACCCTGCATCTGAGATGTCTGAAGAGTCTTTTAGTCCTTTAAGAAGCTAACTGGTAAGGGGGTAAATTCAGCAAGATTCAATTGATTAACTAATCAGCAATCAATTTATCTCCTCTTACCAACAAAGTGGAACACTGAGTGATCTTAGCTTGATCATTAGTTTTATTAATTACTCAACGGAGCCAAAGGGCACGTATGTAGAATGTTCTTTTCCCCTAGCTCCTATTACTCAGCAATTAAATCTGATTTTCACAAGACCAGGGAAAGGCACATCTAGGGACTGTATTCCTGTCAAATGACAAGTTTCTATCAAAACGCAAGGCTGCAGAAAAACTTTTTTTTTTTTTTAACTCTTTCCAGGCTTGAGGTTACTTTATTTATTTTTGGTGAAGCTTTCAGAGTAAAAATATGTTCTGTAACTGAACCTGTGCATTAAATATCCCACAGAAAGGATTTCAAAAAAAGGTAGAAAAGAAAGACTGCTTAGAATCAAAATAATCGAGGACGTTCAGCCATATGTGCTGCCACTTCTAACAACATATACAAGCAAACA
Source organism: Caiman crocodilus (assembly GCA_030014935.1). Taxonomy (NCBI): domain Eukaryota; kingdom Metazoa; phylum Chordata; order Crocodylia; family Alligatoridae; genus Caiman; species Caiman crocodilus. Next base: position 788,702 of record JAGPOW010002514.1, on the reverse strand, counting down.
GACATACAAAAGTGCATGTATACATCCAGTGTATGTCCACTCTCAGTATGAGAGATGGGGTCAAGTGTTCTGAAAAATTCTTGTATAATTACATTGCTAAGCCAGTCAATATTTTTGGCATCTAAAGCTACTGATTTCCTAGAGATTGTTAGATTAATATACGAGAAGCAAAAGCTTTTTTTGTGATACCTTTTATTTGAGCAACTGCATTAAGGAGTGAGAGATTAGACAAGCTTTCATGTACAAACTGCCCTTCCCAATCTAAGCCCCAAAGCCTGTCTAACCTTTCCCCCAACTGTACAATTTGTCCAATAAAAGATATCATAAAAACCCTTTGTTTCTCATATATTTCCTGAAGCAATACAGCAATAACAATACTTTACTTCCACTACAAATTAATATGTAAACTAAACCTCATCCTCCTCTATACAGATTTGCAGTCACTGAAGCCATTTGAAAGCAAAATCACCTTTCTTCAGTGTGAAATGTTAAAACTTTTCTCATGTTTGGAATAGAATTTGAGCTGCATTTCCTTCATCTTTTGCTGCTTTGATTTTAGATGAGTCAGGCAAAATGCAGTAAATGAAAGTAAGATTAAGAAAACATGCAGAGCCAAGATTTCACTCAATTTCAAAAAGCGAGACAAATAAAACTTGCTCAAAGGAGACTGAATAAGCACAATAAGAACACAGTCAAGAAAAAAAGTCAAGACAAATGTTCGCTCACATTGCTCCAAAATGGCTGCCAATGTAGAGCAAGAGCTCTACCAATCATCTAGATCACAAGGAAACTATTCTGCTTCTTCTAATTAAGATCAGCAGCCACAAAACTTGCTGTGGGTCAGCTCAACAACATAAGGTTGTATTGTGATGGGATCACCATAGAACTGTATCAGGCCACTGTCATGAAACAGATCTGCACTGCAAAGCATTTACAAGTCCAGAAGAGGGTCATATGAGACACAGCAAGAGTTTTATGAGATTCAACAAGAGGGTCGCATGAGACAACAAGAGATACAACTATGAGATACAAGAGTTTTAGCAGGGCATAATTAAAGCTTTTGAACAGTTAGAACCAGATGATATTTTTAAAAGTGTGTTACAAAATACAGAAGCCAGAAAATGTCAACTGAAGGGAAAAAGAGTTGTCCCATAGCTTGACACAGTGATCTCCACCAAAAAAGAAATCTTTTCTGCCAGAGATCCTATCCTATCCCAAATTCAGCCACTTTTTAAATCTGCTGGATAACTCCCTTCTGCATAACATTCAACTTCAGTCAGTATCTATATACACAGTAAAAATACACTGTATAGAGGCAAGTGCTTAAGCAGATCTGGCTCCCAGACCTATTTGAACTGGAATATTTTTACAATAATAACTTGTTTACATTTCATTATTTTAAGGCTCTAATTCCAATATCCTGATCTTACCTTCTGGAAAAATTCACTCTAATCTCAATAAAGTGTATTCGCCAGTTGATATTTGACTACAGTTTCAATTGCACAAAGGAAAAGGAATGGAAAATTGTTATAACTGGTGGAGTATAATTTTCTGTTTCTTAACCTGTTTCTCTCAGAAATTAAAAAGTTTTATTTGTAACATTTAAAAAGTAACAATTCTTGCATACTCCAAAACCTTATGACAATCTTGGTGGGTATGCATTTACGGTTTCCAGTTCTTTAGAAAACTGTGCTGCCCTCATACAACAGAGGTGAATAAGAAGTACATGCTTCACAATTCAATGAAATGGGAGGAGAGGAGAGCAAGAGAGAAAGAAAACAGAATTACTGAAGTAAAATAAATGTTATGGTTTTGTCCTTTATAAGAGAGATCAAAGATCAGAATCACCCACTTGCAACAAATCTGTACAAAACCTTTTTTGGATGGAGTTTGTTCCAGGTCTGAGAAGAATTAGGTCACTGAAGCGTGATGATTCAAAAAACCAAAACCAAAAGAACCCAAGAGACTGAAGTGAAGATAGATCATTAAATAAATGAAATACAACATGATCTACTTAGGTCTGAAGCCAAAGGTTTGAGGATCGAGGGGTTGGGGGAGGGATTGTGGGGGAGGTTGAATGATTTGCTGGTACCTGGTGTGGCTGTTGGATGACAGGCTCTCCCAGGGCTGTACGCTACAGCCTGTGATTGCATAGGCTCCCCCGCAGCTCCCATCTAATTTCATCAGCAGGGCTTTCGCTGCATTCTCAGCTGTCTTCCTGCAGTCGTGTGCTCTCTTGAGCATCTGGGTAATGTTTTCATCACCTGTTTGGTCCCCTAGTTTGCAAGCAAATAATTAGTGTCAGAGCTTTAAAGAAGCTCAGAAAAATTAATGCAAGACTTAGGATTGTAGGACGTAGTTTCACTTCAAACTGAGACATTAGTAATGAATTAACAATGTGATATACAGAGAGCTCATCTTCATTGCTGTGTCAGCATAATCTGTAAATTTACTTTCCCCCTAATGCACCTCATTTTCATACAAAAGATTCAATGTTGAGGTAAGCATTGCTTTAAATTTGGGCTACTAAGCCTTTGGGGCAGGTGAAGTGGTAGGTAGCTAAAGATACAGCGCTGCCGATGCACAGGCTAGCAGCACACAACTCATCTGCTGCCTATCCAATCACCCTGTGTAGCTCCAGGGTTGTTTTGCTGTATGGTCACTTGTGCACCTTTTTAGTGAAGCAGGGCTACCTTGCATGGATTAACTCCAGGGTACTAGTTTGGCCAACTGCTGGAGCAAAGACAGAGCATTGCTCTGACAGGCATTCTTAATTCCACGCTACAAGTCAGTATAGCACAATGCTGCCAGACAGAACAAACAGGGGGACGTTCACTCTATACAAGATTGTCATTTAATCCTTGTCTGAGCCAACGATTCTATATCCATATTCTATGCTTGCTAAATAAATCAAATACTCTTATTTTGATGTTAGCGCTTCAGACCAGTTGCCCTTAAACACTGCATGAAAATTTGAAAGCAAGATTTTTTTTTAGGACTAACCAGTCAGGCTCCTCTCCTTCACAGAAGCAGTGACCATTACATATACAGGTACTGATGTGAAGCCTCAATGGGGGTTAATAACAGTACAACAGGCAGGGATGAGCACAGGATTGGGAGGCAGGAGACCCAAGTTCCATCCCTAACTTTGCCACTGGCCTACTGTGTGACTTCAGACAAGCCACTTTGTGTCTCTCTGCCTTTATTTCCTCCCTCTCTCTACATCTATTTAGACTGCAAGTCCTCCAAGGGAAGGGACCTTTTTCATGTTATGCATTTGTACAGTGCCTTTACAATGGTACTCCAATCTCAGGTGGACTCTCTTGGTGTTGAAAGTGCTAAAGTAATTTTAATAAAGATTAAATAACAGAGAAGTGCAGATACGAGGACATTCAAAGTGGTGATTAGCACAACTTTCTTTATCTAATCAATTGATTGATCATGTAAGGTACAGGAGGAACAACATAAAGGTTTCACATTAAATAACCTGGGTTTTACATATGCCTATCCAAACTTCAATATGATGCCTGTATTTTCCCATGTGCTACTCACCCTCAGGTAAGATACACACTTTGGTTCTGAGAAGGGAGAATGGTAAAAGAAAGATTTTTTTTCTAGAATCATGGCTGAATTCTGGCTGCTGGGGTAGAGTCTACTTAAAACTGTCATTCACGCCCCCTTTTCTGCTCACCAAAAAATGTTGCCAATTAATTTGGCAACAGCTGCGATGGGGTTAAATCTCTAGCTTTTGGCTGAGCAGCAGACTGTCTCCTACCATGTGGTCAGAGGGCACCAGCCCCCAGCAATTATTCATCATGCTTGCATTCAGGCACAGAAATCAGCTTCCTTGCTTAAAACATATACCCAAATTTTGGAAGGCTAATTTTTGGGGAAAAGTTGCAAGTGATATGGCAAGTAAATATAGTATATATACATATGACAACAATGACAATAACTACAGCAATACTATACTGTTAACCTAACCCTTTCAACTCCCTTTGGTTTTTTTCTGGGTATTGATACTAGACTCTAAAAGTTATTTGTTCAAATATCAGCAAAGAAAATCCATATCTGAGTAAACATGATTTCAGGATCTAAATATGCATTTTTTATTTGTGGTTTAAATCCAGATGTTCTTATCCCAGAATTCATCTGGTTAGTGCTAAGACAAGTTTCCCCTTAAGGCCAATCAAAGTTTATCTAAGTACTAAGTAAAGGTATTTGGTCTGGATACCAAATTAGTTATTTTAGCTAACAAATCCTTGCTGTTTAATTACCAAGTACTTTTTATAGTGATAAATGAAGGATTAACAAAGTAAGAACAGATTCATCATTTGGGATTTGTGTGAATTTTGAAGACTTTTCCTTGATAACATGAGTTGGCTCTTGGTAGACATTTCTTGTATAACGTTGAATATAACTAAACTGATTTTTTACTTTAATTGATATATAGCAAAACTTGTTGCAAGGCCAAGTTTTTTCAGACCAAATTTCAGAGCAAATTAAATTTTAGAGCCAGGCATAAGCCACTGAACAAACACGATTTACAATGAAAATCCTGGCACAGCATTCACTACAGGGCTGTGACTTGTAATGCAAACATTAAAAGAAACTGATGACAGACACCTATATAAATGTAGGTTACACTCTCTCAAGTTGGATCAGGGCAGAAAATTCATATCCAAGGAACCTCCTTTTCCAGATTTACTTTCTTGGCTATTCATGTAAATAGTAAAATCTAAGGCTTAATGCACCCTTATTCCTAAATGTCCCTCCATAAAAAAAATGCAGTACAAGTTCGATACTATGCTGCAGAAAGGAAGGGCTGAAATCCAGAGTAAAAATGGGATGAGAAAGCATCATCATACATTACAAGGAGGAACACACCTACACAAACACTTCTGTAAACCTCTAGGAGAGATACAAAATAAATTGCTTGGAAACAGCACAGTTACTGTGGATCATCACATCTAAGCTGTTGAAACAAGAGGTTGAACTCATGTCTCATGGCTCTGAAGGCAGCTGGTCATTTGGTCCTTAAAAGCTTTCAGTTTACATTTCAGTGGTGCTATAAATTATAGTCTAAAATGGGCAGTTTCTACCTCTCAGCACAGCATGGAAAGCTATTTTTCCTCTTTCTTAAGATCTCTCCACTTCCCAGCCCAAGATTACTACTACTACCTTCCCTCAATAGGAAGAGAAATGAGCCTCTCTAAAACAAACATTTTGACTGGGCAAACACACATCTTCTGACAAAAGGAACAAGTGTGTATGGAATTCCCCATGTACCCTGCTGAAAAAATGCCTCTAAAGTGCCTTGCTTTATGATTAAGACAGCATCATCTTCAAAAGCAGGTTTCTATACCAGTGTTAATGAGTCAGGGTGTGCCACTGAAGCTCCTGGTTTATGTTCACTTAGAGTAATTTAATCTGATCCCAACTACTGTGCCTTCTGCCATGCAATCAGAGATAGGATCCCAATAGTGCCATTACCTCTTGCCAGTGCAGGGGAATCCCAGGATCTTGGTTTCCCTCTGCACTGGCAAGTTGAAAGCCAAGTGCCCGCAGCCTGCCAAACCTGAGTGATTTTGGGACTGGGACTGACAATTAGCCCTAGGGTTACACTGAGGCTGCTTCAAGACTCCTGTGCCATTGTGGGACTGGAGCAATCAGTTGATTGCTGGTCCAAGCCCCAGCTTGGTTCCAGACTTGCACAGTCTAGGTGCTGGTAACAAACATCAGCTGATTGTCAGTCCCAGCCCTGAGACCACACTGGAGCAAGTTCCAGACTCAAGGCTGAAACTTCAAACAATGCAGCAAACCATTAGAATGAAAAGGTTAATAAATAAAAAAAATGAAGGCTTGGGAGGTAAAGACTGCACATAATTTTTGTGGCTACATAAGCACCTGCAATAATTGCAAGCACAAATTTTGTGACCCTTACCAGGATATGAAATGCATACTTGGATGTTTCGGTTTAAATCACTGTATTCTGTATAGATTGTTGTCCAATAAAGTAACTTTGCCAGTCCAGAAGATGCATTTTCTGTAATCCTACATATGATTTATTTTACACTTGTAGTTCTTTTTTTGTCAAACATTTTACTTATCCACTTGAAAACATGAAAAAAGCAAACATCTTTGACTTGTGGATTGCAGCAAACAGTTATGAGATGATTGACTGCTACTAACAAGTCTTCGAAGCTGATGAATATTCACTGAAGTTTAGAATGAATTAAATTTAAAAAAGGTGACTCATTGAGTTCTTACCGACAGACGCAACACCTGCAGCTCGGAACTGTCCAAGAATAAGACTCTGTTCACTTTCAGCCAAAGCAAGTAGCAGTTCATATGCTTCTATGCACTGCTCACTGAAAAAACCAACACGCGAACCATAATACGTGCAATTTAGACAGGAAAAAATCAATATCAGCAATCAGCAGTGCACAAGTGGTACCTGATGAACTACGTTATTCCCCTTTACTTGTATGATAGCAGGAACATTAAACTACATGACATATATAGTTTCTATCAAAAATGCTCAAGAAGCCTCCCTGTGATGGTGTTCTATAATTGATCCTTGCTCATTTAACAATCTGATTTAACAACAGAAAACAGGAGAAACAGAAGAAGCAGATGCGAGGAAAATCTAGCTCTCTTCAGAAGTGTGGATCACACAGGACAGTAACATGACTTGTGGATATTTCTTTGTGAAACTGAATTTCAAGAATTCTTATTGTACCAAAATCTCCCCAAAAACAAACCCCCCAAACCTCAAAATCTTAGGAAAATGCTTGCTCCTGCACACCTCCCCCAAAACCTATGAGAAAACTACTGAAAACGTCTGTGAACTCCCCGTTTTTTAATATGCAAGAAAAAAAAGTATATATATTTTTAGACAAGATTCTTTGGGTAAATCTGATATATTTTATTAGACTAACTCAAATAGCTGGAAAAAATCTTTGCAAGCTTTCAGTTACAAACACTTTTTATTAGGCTGAGGAAGCATCTACAGTTGGTTTGTGCTCTTCCTAGATGGAATGAATAGTAAAGAAGCCAAAGGCTGGTCTATATGCAAGAAAGCCAGTCAGAGACAATGTAAATTAAGGTGTCAACAGGTGAAAGATTTTTTCCCCCAACTATTTGAGTTGGTCTAATAAAAAAGTATTAGATTTACCCAAAGAACCTTGTCTGCCTATGTCCTTAGACCAACACAGCTACAACTTATACCTCTATACATTTTTGGAATTTATGTTTACAGCTAGCTTTTGTTTGATTAAATCGCTTAAAACAACTTGCTGGTCTCATAGGTATCTTGTGCAAATTAATCATGGTGGCAAGAATGCCCAAGTGACACGATTTTCACAAGTATTTTAAAACCAATTCAGAATTTGGCCCCAAATTGCTGGCACCCTTATGATGTCAGTTGAAATCATGGTCTATGGAAGTTGTTGGTGACTCAATGTTTCTGCTTGGCCCATTGAACATACAAAAATGGACATATTTACCGAAGGATAAATCAATGTCTCCAATTTATCGAAAGACCAGGTATACCACAGTCAACCACAGTGCAAGATTTTTCAGTGACCGTCAAGCATTCCTCAACTTTCATCTAAAGAGATAATGGCTAGCAGAAGCGTAATATGAGGTGGGCTGGCGGGGAGCATGCCCTGGGCACTCCCTACAGAGAGGGTGCCAGAAGGATAAGGAGGTAGCACCCCATTCTACCATCCTACACTGCCAGCATAAAGGGCTACAGGAAATAGGTGGCACAGGCAACATGGATCAAGGAGTGCAAAGCCTTCTAGGAATCACAGTTTTGTAGAACAGCAATGAAGTTTGCTGTTGCTACTGCTGCTGCTTGGGGGAAAATTGACTACATTTCTTCCTACCTAAATCAGCATTTTTTGCCTTCTTGACATGGGCATTGGTGGCAAAAAATGGGGCAACTCCCTTCCTCCCAGCTATGTGGGCTCCTATGTGGGCAACCCTAGAGAATTAAAATCCCCAGAACACCTTGTATTCCATGACATGTTAACCAGCCATTTTCCTGGACACCATCACATGCTGAAGACAGAAGCAGGGAAGGGAAGGGTGAGGGAAGATTGCCCCAGATGAGTTCTTCAGACATGAAACCTCTGATGACTAGGATGAGAGTAGGGAGTCATCAATGATAATGGCTCTCTGTATGAGGAGATGGGATTTAATACTTAACAGATCTCGAACAATAGTGCATTTCTGTTAGCAAAGGGAAATATCTAAAGAAATATACTCTCTACTACCTATCATATTATCCTCATGAGTTGCTTGCAACTATCACTTTTATCTTTAATTTGGTATCACCTTTCTTCAGTAAAATGTGTAATATTGATTTAATGTGCATGTGGCAGGGAATAAATAATCCCTCCTCCCTAATTTTAACTTTCACTATGTATTGGCAAAAAGAAGGAAAGCTAGTAAGGGTTATTAAGTTCATTTCTGGTGCCTGATAACAGCTGAGCTGGATTATAGATGATAATTCCAGTTAGGCAGCGATGTTTAAATGACCAGCATTCTGGACAGAAAGAAACAGAGGCAGGTTTGTCACTGTGGAAAACCACTTGTTTCATCTGAAGTTCTTCATCAGTTCCTGTGCCCAGCCTTGTTCAGGCTGAATTTCCCTGTCTGTGTAGAGACATACCTGTATTGCAATGCCAGTCGGAGTGCTGTGGTGTTTGATTCATATTTTCCAACCAGCATGCTCATCCTCTCAGCATTGCTCTTACACTCCTCCAGAGTGATTGTTAACAGATCATTCTGGGATTTTAAGTGCTCGATACGGCTGTAAACAAATAAATACAATTTAACTTTCTAACAGTCTGCAGTCTATTTGCCTTGAAACTCCAAAATGATCCTAGTTTAAAATGTCAAAGCTCATTTGGCCTACAGTTTTCTTTCTTTAACTCCTGTGGCAAAATCCATCAAATCCATGGACTGTAACATGAACACAGAACGATACTTACTTAGATTGTGGGGGAGGAAGGAGAAATCAATAAAGCATTCCCTTTTGAATTAACTGCAACCTGAAAGCTTTTTTAACAGCACAGTCTTATTACTGTTAGTATTACCCTCCCTCCTCCATTCTTTCCTCCTTCTTTACACACTTGCATCTTGACTTTAAATGCAAGTTTCTTGCAGCACAAGGACTGAATACTATAACTGCATTAAGTGCCCAGTGTCATTGCATTTGCTGAAAAATTTTATTCCAGGATGTAAACTTTGATGCATAAATTTATTGTCAGAATTAAGCCACTGTTAGATTTAGGGTCAGGAAGGAAATTTTGCCTTGTTAGACTGGCAATGCCATTTAGATTTTCTTGCCTTCTTCTAAAGCATGGATTTAGGGTCCTTTTCCTGTGATCATCTAAGTATATTTTGAGTTGAAAAATTCCCTGCCATTACAGTGGCCAAGGCACTGACAATGTCCTTGCCTCCCCTGCTCTTTACTTGTGGTCCCCTGTTAAGGAGTTTTATAGACAGCTTTGCGGCTGTGGTGCGTGAGGGACAGTAGAGTCATCATTTTGTGGACCGTTCTGGATTAACAGTAGCCTGCAAACCAGGTTGCTGGGACATCCCTTCCAGTTCAATGCTCCTATGCTCAGACCATCATGTTTACAAGGATAACTTTTGAAATCTGAACTGAATACAAACAAGACAGCGAGTCTCAGGCTGGACAACAGATTGAAACAAAGGGCTCAGATAAGGGGTCAACTGTGCCATCCATCTCAAAGGAATGTTAACCCATAAACCTAACAACAAAATTTGAAATGCCAACAACACTGGCTTTGTCACTACTGACCACTGTAGCACAGAAACCAACTGATTGGACTAAGCCATCACTACTGAATATAGTGATAGATACGGGGGCACAGGCAAGTAATTGCCATCAAGACTTATTAAGGTAAGAAATGAGGAAAACAGCACCCAGCACTGTCACAAGTTCCTTCCAAAAATCAGCAAAAAAGCTGCTACAGCTCTTTGTCAATAGTGAACCTCAGACTTTTCTTTGTTGTTTAAAATCCTAACTTTTCCCTTCATCCCAGCTGATGAAGCCTCCAGCTCTCTCTGACAACCACTGGTATGTTATGTGTTACCAATGCAAAATTCTGTGGCACAAAGAAAAAGTAAGGGGAGAACAAACATAAAATGAATGAATATCAAAATATACAAATAAAAGGGAGGTTGTATTGATTGTACAGGACTGGACCTGGGAAAATCAGCTGAAAGGAGAAAGCATGGAAGTGTCATGCCACAGAACTCTGTGATATCTACTGAATTATAATGACATAATATGCTAAATAAGACATGAATATCCTTGATTACAGAAGTACTATCCTGCACAAGTAGTGACAGTAGCAGAACGCACTGTATCTTTCACTACAGCTAAGATCAGGATGCCCATTGATGCAATTTACTTTGAAAAATGCACTGTTTTCAGAATGGCAAACTGGTCACTCAAGCCCTAACATTTTTATGATTTAGGATATATGCCATATTTACTGGTCCACTTCTGTCTCAAGGCATAGTGACAGCTTGATCAATTCCATACCAGGCAGAAGTTAAACGGGGGCAATATACCTGAAATGAAACAGCTGTTATATAGCTATAGGTTAGCTTTCCCTAACTAAGTGGGAACAATAAAGAGTTGCAATGGAACAGTGGGATAACCAGTGTATCTGCTCCCTTTCCCTGCCCCACCCCCTTTAAATCGATATAATTGTTTCATCTGTCCACACCCAAAGATTCAATTCTACAATATGCTTTAGCACAGATAACTACATTGTCACATTGGTAAAAAGAACTATTAATTCGCATTATAATCTCCTGATCATCCAAGTTTCACACTTATTTGAACTTGGCTCCAGCAAAATTCTAAGTTATGGGGCAGACAATGAAGAAAAAACACTAGTTTAACAAAACTAACTGTAGACAAAATACTTCATATCCTCTGACCTCGCATCTTACCTATTTAACCTCTCAGTTTCCACTTCAAACTCTCGGATTTTACTTTCAGAGATAGCAGATCCATGTGAATACAGTGTCTGGAAGATTTCTTGGATGTTGGAACAGTCTTGAAGGGAATGGGCCAAGTGTTCAGCCACACTGCTAGACACCTGCACAGGGTGGTTAGTAAACCTTCTGTCAATGGATGAGCATAAAATGCAGTCCCTAAGTATGCTGAGACACTGAATGAGTCTACTTAGAGGCAATCAGGTCAGAAGCGTCAACTATGAATGGGGCACCACTCAAAACACATGATGAAACCCATTTTCACACCAGCAGGAATGATGGGCAATATGTAGTAGTAATGGTTAAATTTAAAAGCCCATCTTCCTGGAGAGGAATATTTTAGCAATCTTTTACTGACAGATTTAAGTAGACTTCTTACATTCTATACCTTCAAAATATCTGAGCAGGGTTAATCTCCATCATTAATGACCCATGTGTAAACCTAGAGGGCCAAATGACATTTTGAATTTACACTGGTGTATGTATATGGCTATATTTGGTTTACTGTTCTTTTAGAGATCATAGTATCATAGTATCTAGGGTCAGAAGGGGCCTAGAGCAGGCCATCTAGTCTGACCCCCTGCCAATGGCAGGAACGAGTGCCAGGGTCACAG
>JAGPOW010002514.1:756111-776939 GCA_030014935.1 Caiman crocodilus | reverse complement strand
GATCTCCCCTCAGCAGTTTATAGGCAGCCACCAGGTCCCCCCTCAGCCTCCGTTTACTGAGGCTGAACAGGTTCAGGTCCCTCAGACGCTCCTCATAAGCCCTGTCCTGCTGCCCGCTTATCAATCTAGTCTGATGTCAGACTAACTTGGGGTGCAAGTGAACCACCCTCACTCATGTGGGTAATCTTCATTCACAATCATCATCCCCTTGAAGTTAAGGGAATTAACTCATAGGAGGGATGGTTTGAAGAACATGGTTCATGGCAACTATATGGACTTCAAAATGACAGTAGGGTATAAGAACTGGATGTTAATTATTCCCCTTCACCTGTTAAATACTTTTCAAAAAATAAGATTTCAAATATTTTTAATTAAATCGTACTTAAATTAATCAAATATTTGTTCTCCTTTTTAATAGAACAAAAGTCACCATTACTAGAGCTAGGATGAACTTCTTGTGCACTTATTTGCCACACTCACGCCTATACTGCTGATTTCTGATCCTAGGACCGGTCGGTCAGATGAAGAAGATTCAGATCTTGTCTTGGACAACTTCACTCGTTCAGCAATCTGGAAGTCACAATACCACATAAGTTACAGACAGGAACCCCATGTTCTGCACAGATGTGCAAAATACATCATTGTTCACACACCGACCACATTTCGAAATCTTAAATTGATTAATGTAAGATGGCATCTGTGTTGTGACTGAGAGAGACTTAAAATTATTAGTGCGTTATCTCTTTCTGCAGCTCAAGTTCATGGAACTGCTTAGGACCCTTGAAAACACCCCTGGGACTCCAGATGATACCTCCCAGTTAATTGCATGCCTGCACAGCAGCTGTGCACAATGAAGTCTGCTTCTTCCAGATAATGAGAGGCATTACTGCAGCACACAATAGCTCACCTTGGCAATCGGAATGTCATTGCTGCTGCTGCTTGTGCTCAGCTCTCCTGTACTGGGGTTAACGGGTCGGTTTGTAGTAGTGAGGCGCCCTGGGCTGGATGGTCCTGTTGCTTGAACACTCTGTAAACGTGTTTGCAGTTCCCGAACCTATAATAAAATGCAACATTTTCTTTTGCCACTGATGTTTAAATGATAAGCTAGTTCATTCCCTCCATCTCCAGGAAAAAAACAAAACACAATAAAACAGTGATTTCTGGCAAGAACAAGTAATCCTGTTTGGCTTGTGGTTACTACAAAGCTTTCCCTGCGTGAGTTTGGGGAGGCTGGAGACATTGATTTGACCCCCACCCCTTTTGCCAATCTTTGCTAACCTATTGATTGTGGAATGAATGATTAAACCTGATGCTGCATTGCAATTATGATTATTAGTTTCATTTTGTTTTATATAATCCCTTGACTGCAACAGTATTACAGGCAAAGAAACTAGTTTCTTCAGGAGGAAGTTCACTTAATGCTTTGGACCAAAATCATCATGCATAAAGAACTGGTGGTATCTTCAATGGATTTTAAAAAGTCCCAAAACCAATTAAATGATTTATGTCTAAGTATTCCAGGATGACTTCATCACATTAAGAGGACAAAGTAATTGAAATGTAAATAATTTATTAATACTTTCCAAACTACAATTCAATAAAACTGCCACAGAGTGAGTAATGTTAAGAAAGAAAACTGCTAGAAAATATGCCCAAACTACAGCTTGCCCAAAAACCACACATTTGCAAAAAGCTGCACTGTTCTTATAACATGCCAGACAAATACAGAACTAACCTCCAAATGGTTTTAGGAGAAGAGGAAAAGAGGAGGGGAAAAAAGACTTGCACAAGCCAAGCGGTGTTGCTGGCTAAGAGATTATAGAGTTTACCTTGGAATAATACTTAAGAAACAAAGAAGAAATGACCTGCTTGAACACAGCAATTATACCACAGGGGAAATTAACAAAGATAATTTTTCCACAAAATTAGCACCCTGGCTTCAAAAGAAAAAATGTGGGGGATGGATGGAGGAACTAGTTTGAAGTGGAAATCTTCCTGCATATTTGATTGCTTATTTTATCTCACAAGTCTCTCCTGGATTCTGGTGGCAAAATAACCAAACAATGTTGACTTGGTGATACTTTGCCTAGAAATGCAACACTGTTTAAAAAGTTTAAACAGCTTCATAGTCCGTTGTACAAAGGACTAGGAATAATATTCTGAGTTGTAGGGCAAGACTGGTTTTGTGTGTAGACACAGGCTGCATATGGCGCATTCAAATAATCTAGGAGAGTTCTCCCAAGTGTATTCTCCCAGTACAAAAATCTGCTCAGAGCCATGTGTACAGACATTTAAATGCTCAGACCCTGAGTGGAGAGTTTGTACTGCTGACACCATCCAGCTGTCTGTTCACACATCTCAGTGTGCTCTCCAGGCTTCCTTGGCCTGCCTGGCAAAAGGTGGCAGCAATGCATAGGGCAGCCCTGATTGGCTGATGCAGACTGTGTTTCCTTGCAGCACAATGCAGGAATTGTGAAGGGAGCATATTCTGATTCCTGCTGCAGTCATATGCCCACTGGTTTTTACCAGGTTTTTTTTTTCTTGGAGCAGCCATTTTCACTTGAGGACAAAACCTGAACATCCGTACACTCTTTCACCAATGGTTTCTTCTATGAGAGCAGCAACTCTCCCAGAAGAAACTCAATCTCTGTAGGCACAGTCACACAAAAAGTAGGCTAAGATGGCAAACATAAGCCTGCAGATAAGAAACATCAAAGTTAAAGTAGCACTAAGATTCTGGGCCTTCCCCAGCCATGGATTCTTAAAGGTAATTTACTGTTATTAATATTTACCTCTCTTATCAGGAGTGAGGGCCTTACTGTGTTCACCGTGCAAACATATAGAAAGCAAGATCCCTGCCTCAAAGAACTTTCAATCTAATTTATAACAAAGCTCAACAACTGTGTGGAGGAAAGGATTGTTGTGGAATGATTAATTCATTCCCCTGAAGAGCTGGCTCACCGAAAAGCTTTTCGAAGTCTATTCCAATCATGTAGCTGATCCAAAAAAAGATCTCATGCCTCCTGCTTTGTAGCTCATGGGAGTTTACGTAACTCCCCCACCCCAGCCATGTGCTGCTGCTGCATCTCATCACCTCCCTGTCACATTGCTGGGTTCCAGGTAGGCAGACAGTAATCCTTTGTCTGTCTGTGCTGGGACAGAGGGGTTGGGTGTAAGGCTGGGGGGCAGCATGTTGGGAGGTGCAGTCAGGTGTGCCAGGGTGTGGGGGTGAATAGGGAACCCTTGGGGTGGGGGCAGCATGGTGTAAAATTGTAGCTGCAGTCAAGCAGGGTTGCCAAGCCAAGATATTTATTTTTTTTAAAGATAAACTTCAAAATTTGTACTGATCACCAAACTTTTTTTGTTTTTTAAACTATAGTTGGTGTTAGATCCCTAAATTTGAACCCAACCCTCAGCTACAGCCTGGCAGAAGGGTTACATTTACATTATGTAAAATATATGGAGAAAAAAGGTTGGTTGTCAGTATAAAGTTTGCAGATTATCAGTAAAATTGTCTTGGATTGGCAACCCTGGTGCTTTGGGTCTAATGAGGGCTGTCTGGAGTCTAATGAAGGGTGTGTTGTGTCTGTAAGGATTGAGAACCATTGTTTTAACCTTTTTGTTTCTTACAGGGTCACAATAATCAATAATTTCTGTCTCGACAGAAATCCCAAGGCCTCCACTAAGAAACAAGCTGCTCCCACTTGCTGAAAAAGTATTTTGTGGTTGGATTTTGAAGTGTGTCCAAGGCCACACTCAGGAGCTCAATCTCAGGTGCACTCTTAAGAATGACACCTGGCATTGCTCTACAGGGAACCACACCACGTTTTGCAGTATGTGGCATGTGCAGCGCAAGATTAAGCAGGTCAGATTTGGCTCGTGGTAGCTGTCTCAGGATCTCCACATAAATACAATAGGAATGCCCTGAATCGACCACAACTATGGAACCATTACTCCAGTGCTTGCGCAACTTTAGTAAGTTTCAAAGCACAAATGCAAAACATACATTGTTCAGCTGTTTGCATCTGAGGCCCTGAGTCCATATCTTACTGATTCTCAACCAAGGTGCTATGGCACCCTGGCTGGCTGCCAGACCTTGAAGGGTGCCAAGAGGTGTGGAGAAGTAAGCAAAGTGTTAAGAGATAAGCAGATAAGTGCAGACTCAGGCTTGTCCCTGCCTAGCTCATGCCCCACCCCCACTGCCCAACCCAAATGGAAGGGACGGAAGCACAGTTATATATAAACTGGTTTTTGAAATTGAGTGCCATTCAAGTCAGAAAAGTTATGGAATGGGGCACTGAGTCCAGCAAGGGGCGCTTTGAGTCCAAAAACAGTTGATAACGTTTGACACAGGCATATAGGACATTTATACAAGTGCTCCAGAAGAGTATGTGGGTGGGTGGTGCTTTAATTAGATTGAGCCGCTCTAATTAAAGCGCTCAGTTTCATGTGCTTCAGTATTCCTGTGCTGAAAGATGGTGGCAGGGGCACTTTAACTAAAGCTCATCAAATGGCCCGTGTGGCCATTTTTTCAGTGCAGGGATGCTGAAACATGAGATGCTGGAGTCTGCTAGAGTGTGGCAATTACCATGCTCCAAGAGACTCAATTAATTGAGTCTGCTCCAATGCACTGTAATTCCAGAGCATCAGAGCAGCCTTCCTACACGTGTATAGGTATCCATAAATTTTATATATATACAAATATATATAAATTCATATTTCCTATTAAGAATGACAGGGGGGGAGGGTAGAGCATTGTCACCCACAACCCAGCACCACCACTGCCTCCCAGGAGTTGGGGGGCAAGGTGGGGAGGAGTCTTGCATGTAGCAGCTGCTACTGCCAACCACCATTCTGCATCAGGCTGCACACAACCGCCACCTCCCCACTCCCACCCGCATGACAGTTTGGACGCCATGTTCAGGTTTTAGCTCTGGTAATCCATACTCAAATATGTCTTTTTTACATGCAAATACTTATTTACATAGATGCTACATGCCTACGTGGCGTGTGTGTGTGTGTGTGTGGGGGGGGCAATTATTTTGGGTGGAGGACCGTTTACCAAGTTTTGGCAAGCTGCTGAGGGCCACATGGGTAGTCCTGCCCCTTGACAGGTGCCATGCCCCCCTGTGGCCATCCTGGGACCAGAAGTCCTGCCCCTACCTTCTGACTTTTGCCACCAGAAGTCCCACCCCTTGCACCTGGAAGTATTCCTTTGGGGAAGAGGGTTTGCCATCTTAGGGAAAAAAACCCTCAAATTATATACTAAAAATCAAACATCTATAATAATACATTTTAATTTAATTTAAAAAAATATGTTTTTGTCCTGATTTGTCTGCATTTGTGCTGTACATGTGGAAATGACTGCATAAGAGCTGCAAAATACAGCCTTAATTGTGCATTGTGTGGAGATGTGCAGGGGTGTCATAGGGGTATGGATGGGTGGGTGCGGGGTTTGTGGGGAGCTGTGGGTGGGTGGGAGGAAATGGGGGTTTGTGGGGATGTGTGGATATGGTATTGAGGGTATGGGAGCCAAGTGGTGCACAGTGGCCAGCAGGTGGGTGGGAAAGTGGGGAAAGCAGCTGTGGGGGAGTGGAAGTGAGAAGAGCATGGGGCCTGTGCTGGTGTTCTGAAGCCAGTGCCAACGGGGGGCCAGAGCAGGCCAACAGGAGTGTGGGGCTTGGGCTGGCAGGGGTACATGGAGCTGAGCTGGGTTGGGCAGCCAGCAGGGAGACAGGGGACCTGGCCGATGGTTTGGCGGCTTTGGTGCTCCTTCCTGCTGTGCAAGGCAGAACGGCCCTTTCAGCACCTCTTGGCATGGAGGAGGAAGACAAGGTGAGCTCAGCTGACACCACCTTCTCCTTGTTGCCACACTCACGGTAGTGCCACTTGCAGGAGCAGCCACTGCCACTGCAGTGCTTCCGCCATGCCCAGCTGCTGTGCTCTGCTGTCTCACACAGCTGCCGCCGCTGGACCCTCACCTGCTGCTGTTCATGGCTGGCATGGGGTGCCTCAGCCTAGCGTGAGGTGGTGTCAAACGCAAATGGCCATGGGGCAAGCAGCACTTGGGCTTGTGGGGCAAGCAGCTCATGGTGTTGCTCGTGCAAGCAGTTGTTGCCGCCACAGTGCTCCCACTATGCTTGGCTGCCCTGCTCTGCCTCCCCGCACCCACTCCTGCAGCTGCCATGGCTGCTGTTCCTGGCTGCCATGGATGCCTCAGCCTGCTGTCGGGATGGCACTAAGTGCAAGCAGCCGCAGGGCAAGCAGTGCTTGGGTTTGCAGAAGGGACTTGCTGTGGCAGCAGAGGGGGCAGAGCAGATTCATTGCCTGACAGCAGACACCTGCTGCCACAGAAGTGAGGCAGAGCGGCCCTTGCAGAACATTTTGAGGCCACCAGCATGGTTATTGCAGCCATGGTGAAGGAGGTGATGGCAGAGGGCTCAGCTGCCACCACCTTCCCCTTGTCACTGTGCTGGTCACAGAAGCGGCCCGAGCCATCATGGTGCTCCTGCTGCTCCCAGGTGCCATGCTCCGCCTCCCTGCTCAGCTGCTCCTCAGGCAGTAGGCAGCTGCCACAGGCAACGAGGCCAGGCTGTGAGCCTGAGCACTGCTTTCCCTACTTGCGCTTGCTGCCATTGCCACAATAGGCTAAGGTGCCCCTGGTGGCCACGAACAGCAGCCACGGTGGCTGCAAGAGCGGGTGCAGGCAGGTGGAGTGTGGCAGTCAGGTGCAGCAGCACCACCGCCGCCAATGGCACCGCAAGCGTGGTGACAAGGCGGCGGCAGTGGCATGCAAGCCTACCTTGTCTTCCTCCTCTGCCGCATCCCCCAAGCCCTTGCAGCCACCACAACCACAATGATGGCCCTGAGGGGTGCCACAAGGGCTGCCCTGCCTCATGTGGCAGAAAGGAGTGGGAGACCAAGTTGCCCCAGAGGTGGCCCAAAGCCGCCAAGCCATCAGCCAGGTCCCCTTCTCCCTGCTGGCAGCCCAGCCCAGCCCAGCTCCATACACCCCTGCCAGCCCAAACCCAGCACTCTTGCTTCCCCAGGACACCAGCGCAGGCCCTGTGCTCTGCTCACTTCCACTCCCCCTGACCCTGCTACTGCTTTCCCCATTTTCTTACCTGCCCGCCAGCCATTAGGCACCACATGGCTCCAGCTGCATGGCCAGACCATGGGACTCAGAGGAAGCCAGACAGGCCCTGAGGACTGGGGCAATTCCTGCAGTCCTCCCCTGTCCCCACTCCCCTCTTACCTGAGTTTCCAGCTCTGGCACAGGCATGAACAGCCACATGGTCCCAAGCCAGAAGTCCCTGCTAGGCAGGGGCTTCCTGCTAGGAGGGGCGAGGCCAGGTGGGCCTTGCTGTTGCAGGAACCTGCCATGGCTTCCCTTGGATTCTACTGCCCCTGACTCCTGTAATTTTGACAGGAACCAGGGACAGATAAATATTAAATTTTCTAAATTTTTAGGGACCTCACAGATCAGATAGAAGGGCCTGGTGGGTCAGATCTGGCCCAGGAGCTGTATTTTGCCCACGCCTGCTATATGGGGACTTGCTCTGGTCTAGCTAAACTGATGGGGAGAGGGGAGAAAGAACACAGATAACATCTCTGCCAAATACAAATAAGAGCTTACTAATGAAACCAGGTAACTTCTAACCAAGGATATTCCTATGACAAAACGTTCCCAAGTATTTATGGCTGCAGAGCTGTGTGAAAATGTTATCATAAGAAAGTATCCACAAGAAAATTAATTTTTTTCCCCATTCTGCTCTGACTAAAAAATGCAGAGCATGTTTTATTTATAGTTTTAAAAAAATCCTCTTGAAATGGTGCCTGAAAAATTTCAGTTTCAAAGGTGATAGTTGTGTAAAGTTATAGGGAAGTGAAAACAGAGGGCTACAATTAAAAGCATTTGAAATGTTAACCATAGTGGAATAAAAATAAAATTATTTTATTATACATAGTATAATAAAATATATACAATTTTAAGCTACCTTTCATAGACAATATTTTATAAAACTCCTCACAGTGCAATAAAACACTGACACCGAGACATTTCCTCTGGTCTAACTGAGCTGCGATTACTGACCACAATTACAAAGCCAATTGCTCTAAAGGGTTTGTAAAGCAACATTTATAATGGAAAAGAAAAATGAACCAAGTTTAGACCACAGCTAAAGGACCAATCTGCTCAGGAAAAAACATATTCCAAACTCAGAGCACAGCCTTATTGTCAGCATACATTATTCAGTGCTAACATATTCTACTGTAAAAACAAATAGGAGACTTAAAAACAAAAAGAGGGCTATAACAAACTGGAACTGTACATTTTAAGTATTTACAAATCCAGATTTTCATTCAGGTAGATTTTATGCCAAATTAGGTCTCCTATACACATGCAGGCAGGCTTCTTCGACACACTGCACTTAGCGTGTCAGAGCAGACTTGATTAATCGAGTTTGCTGGAGCGTGGAAATTACTACGCTCCAGCAGCCTACAGTGTCATGTGTATCAGTGTTCCTGTCCTGAAAAATGGCTGTGGGGGCACTTTAACTACAGACGGTTTGACGAGCTTTAGTTAAAGCTCTCCTGCTGCCATTTTTCAGGGCCGCCGTTTAAAGTGACCCCACCCTCCCTCCAGAGCACATGTATAAACGTCCTTAAATATTAAAACTACTGTAGTAACTTAGAGCTCAAGCAGCAGTTCAACTTCCTGGTCACCAAAATCTTTTCTGTAAAAAAACTATATGTACTATCTCTTCAAAGGGTAATTTTTCAGACTACATGTAATGGTAATTCTAAAGGAAAAATAAAGGAAGACCAGAAAGTAAGGGGTCAATACAAGCACTTAAGACAAGGTTTCACTGGACTGGTGAAAGTTATGAAAAGTATGACATAACAAATGTTATGACTCATAACAAAATGAAAAGTATGACATAACAAATGTTATGACTCATAACAAAAGTTATGAGTTATGAAAAGATTAGTTTGCAATGCAAGGTTGTCCAGACACTCTATATCGACAGATCTACCAGTCTAGAGTCTCACCATTGGAATGTATACACAGTTTTAATTGATGTTATTATTAAACATAGATAAATGTCCACCTGTGTATTCTGAATTGTACAAGATGCAAAGTGAAAGACTGCTTCTGGCCCAAGCAACTTACAACCTAAGGGCTCCTATATATGTGCAGGGAGGTTGCTCCAGCATGCTGTAATTACAGCGTGTTGGAGCAGACTCGATTAATCTGGTATTTACCG
Source organism: Caiman crocodilus (assembly GCA_030014935.1). Taxonomy (NCBI): domain Eukaryota; kingdom Metazoa; phylum Chordata; order Crocodylia; family Alligatoridae; genus Caiman; species Caiman crocodilus. Next base: position 767,673 of record JAGPOW010002514.1, on the reverse strand, counting down.
TGCTCCAGCTGACTCCAGCCTCACATGCATCAGCATCCCCATGCTAAAAAACGGTGGCAGGGAGCTTTACACTGAAGCTCATTTGGCAAGCTTTAGTTCAAAGTGCCCTGTTGCCATTTTTCACTGTGGGGACGCTGATACACATGATGCTCTGGGCGTTTTAATTAGCGTGGCTCTTGGAGTTGCACTAATTAAAGTGTTCCCCCATCACACATCTTCTGGAGCACATCGATAAATGCCCTAAAAGAGAGAAGGATCAGTGCTGAGCCATTCCATGAATGTACTTCTACATGTATATAAAAAACGAAGAAATAAAAGAGCTATGAAATACAGGCAAGAGATTTCAAATAAAGATAATGCAATATATGCAAAAATTACAGATTTGATATTTTTTAGATTGAAATGGAGGTAGTGTAAAGTAAAACAGAGATGACAGCATGGCAGCAGAAGTCAGCGGTGGAAAACAAAATGAAAGACCACGGAAGGTTTTAAAGGAGGAAGTTTGGGGCAATGGAGAAGACATGTCATAGAAAGTACAGGGTATGGCAAGAACAGGGATTAACATGAAAACTGGTGTGATGATGAGAAAGGGAGAAAGGAAGCAGAGCACAAGGGCTGAGGTGACAAGGGAGGAATATGTATATATTCTGCATAGCTGCACAAAAATTTAAAAATGAAAAGAACAGTTTGAAATCTAAATAAATGGCAGTGAAGGGACTTGGGGTCAGAGTGTGTCACACATGCAGAGGGCAGGGCAAGAGTGCTATTGACAGGACTACTGTTGACATGGAAGTACTGGAAAAATTTGAGAGAACAATGTTAGAGAGACGAGAGAGAAGATGATTATAGTACTCCATAATAATATATGGAGATTATAGTACTCCATATAGTATCCAAAATAATAATACGATTTGAGAGAACAATGTTAGAGAGACGAGAGAGAAGATGATTATAGTATCTCCATATAGCAGATTTTATTAGGCAAGTCGACATGCTTTGGAAAGACCCAGTACATCAGGAGAAATGGGAATGAAGAAGTGAAAACAAAATGTCAAGGTATCAAAAGCTTGAGAGAGAGGGAGGAGAGTGAATTTGTCAACAGCAATGGACAAAGAGGGAAGACTTATAACAAAAGGCAAGGTCAGCATTTCCATCATGGTCAGATCTGATAGCCATTAACATAGATTGATAAAAGCTCATGGGGGCAGATGAAGCTAGGGGGAGTGGGTATTGCAGTGCCTCAGGAGAAACCCTGGGGCAATAACAACAGAAAGGGAAAGAGAAAAGATCCATTAAATGACTAAAACAGGAGGAAAGCTAAGAGAAGAGTTGCACAAACCCAAGGACTTAGGATATATTAGAGAAATGGATGGTTGATTGAGTTAGCAGCAGCAGGTAGAATAAGAAGGAAAGAAGGCAACCCAACAATGAGATTTAAGATCAGTGGATATATTAAAACATAACTCTTTTTCAAAGAAACCACCTATATATATTTGTATCTGTTGGCTCCTGCAATAAATATTATTACTATTGTTTCTGGAGTACATGTGTAAGTAATTTCTAATTAGATTTATTAGCATTAAGTAACATTTAATTCAAATAAACAGAAAACTGCAGGTTTTTTTGTCTAAAAATAGTGTCTAAAGCTTTTTTTCCCCCCAAGTGTAAAGAATGGGATTAGAAAGTAGCGGAGAAAACACAAAACAAACATTAAATTCAAACAATAGTAATAATACAAATGAAATGAGGATGAGAGAAAGAGAAGCCTGTTGAACTTTACTATAATGTGGCACCTATATGAAAAGGCTCCTGAATAATTAATGTATATTATGGGCATGTGTAGCATATAGATGGCTATCCACACTTCAGTAAAACATAAGATAGGTGGTTATAATACATTATTATGAACAACATATTGTCAAACTAGATCCTGTAACAGTTGATTAAACTTATGTTGAAATGCTATAAACTATTTATAACTTTACCCTTAACATAAGTCACGGCTGAGAACTTTCAACTTGTATCATTATTCTTGTACTTTAATTAAGAGGGAAATTACTGCAGTAGTTTCTGACTTTGCACCTTCAAATAAAGAATATATCAGAGCAAGCACAATTTCTATGTATTTTCTCCTCTTTGATCAGCAACTAGATTATGTGGTCATTTGGTACCATCTGAGTCTCTAAGAAGTGGATGTTAAAAAAATAAAATAAAACAACACCACTTTCCAATCATTTCCCTCCCATAAGTGAAAACAGAACTAAGCATAACAAGCTATTCTGTAATGGAAGATAAACATCTCTCTCCACCTTCTGATTTATTTGTGCCAAATGCAAGTTCTATGGGTGGGAAGCACAGAAGAATGCAGCTCGTGTGTGACTCAAGTCCTCTGACAATTTAAACATTTTAGCGGCCAGTGCTTTTCCAATCTCTGCATTTTCATCACTTCTCAGCCACACCTTTTCCCAGTCTGTCATTTTCAGCATGATGGAACACGGTCACGGGCAAGGCCTGGTCACATGGTAGATGAGCAGCATAATGAAGGGTTTCTTGTATGATAAAGAACATTTCTTCTGTGTTGCTTACTCAAGGTGCCTAAAACATGTACCATCAAATGTTTCAGAAAATAAAAACCACATGCAACTGGCGCACTGGCTGCAATGCAGGAAGGCCAAATGCAGCAGATAACTCACAGAACCCTACCAAGCACTCTGCAGCTAACTGTCGTTAGTGCAAAGTCTCAGCATGCAATACTCCATGCAGAAATATACTCAGGGCTGCCTCTTTACAAGAAAAGGCTTTGTTTCACCTCGCTAAGCTGGAATACCATTAAACAGTAGTGTTGCACTGCATGATGGGAGGTTACGTGAATGGGTGTAATAAGCATCTTGGGCTTCTTTACCATCCCCTGCATTCTATTCTAAAGGGCAACCTTTTTCAAGGTCCCCCAGATTCCAGGCTAATTCTGGACTTTTTGGTCATGGGTTTGAGAACAGAAGTGGAGCTCTAACTTGATATTGAGAGTTAAAATGATAGTGCTGCATAGGCAGAAACAGCACAGTTGGAAAGGAGGAAACTAGAGGTGACTATTAGCTTTTTGTTCCTGGGACATCCCAAAGTCAAATGGGTAAAGTTAGAACAACTCAAAGACTGCCCTAACTGTCATGAGCTTATGAGGCTCCCCTTGGGAAGCCATTATGTCCTTATTTTTCCCAGCACCTACAATCCCTTCTTCTGCCCTGATACTGTAGGTACCAAAAGGAATGAAGAAACTTATTTCAGCTTTATGACAACTAAAAATATCCCACAAGGAAGGTTTCTGGTCAAATATCACAAGATAGGCACTGGAGAGGAACCCGAGGGCCAGGACCAAGAGTTCTTGCAGTATTCAGCATGTTTTCAACTATCCTGAGAGAAAGAGGGGCTTGGAGACAATCCTAAATGTTCTTTTTCTGTGAAGAGAAGTTTTTTGTTTTTTTTAAAGAAAGGGAAACTGGTTAGCTGAGGGAAATTTACACTGACAGTGCATTTCCTCCCTATTCTAACCTGTGTCTAGTTTTGGGCACTGTGCTTCCAGATACTAACAAACTAAAAGGATACCAGTAGAAGGCAAGAAAAACTATTAGAGGCCTGGGGAATATAATTTATGAGGACAAAATGAAAGGATTATAATTATTTAGTCTGGAAAAGAAAAGACTGAGGGGGCATGTGGTGGTAAGAAGCCCCCAGAGAAGCTAAGGGTGATGGGGGCACCCCAGGGTGAACAAGCAGGCCCCCCATGCCCTGATAAACCTACCTCCGGGAGTGGAGCTGGAGACGTAACCAAAGCTGTGCAAGCCGGTGTTACACCAGGCTCTTCAAACAGATGCTTCCCAGGCGGGGCAGCACCCAGCTAACTGCAGCAGCTCATGCTGCTGCCACAGGAAACTCAAGGCAGGGGAAGCAGCATCCTGCTTCAGGCTGGGGACAGTCTTTCCCCAGCCACCTTAATTTCAAAGCTCACAGGAACTTCCCTTTCCCTTGGGGGGAGAAGGACACCAGAGAATGGGAGCTCAGCCCTCTGGGATCAGTCTGAGGCTCCAGGCACCTTAACATACAGGCAACTGACTGGCACTGAAACTGATGCCGGAACTCTTTAAAAGCGGGGCTTGCTGGGAATGGCGGAACCACAAGTAGAACACCAGAGCAGCTGGTGAGTGGACGGGGTGTAGGGGAGGCAGAGCCCCGAGGAACACTGTGGCACTGTTGTGAGTACCCCCACCATCGGGTTGCTCAGGAAGAACACCACTGAACCTCTCCTTTCTTCAGGTAACAACAAGTCATGGCAGTAGAGTTGGGGTACCCTGACCAAGGGGGTAGTGTGGTACTCACAGCGTCTACAAGAGATGCCACAGTGATCCATTGGCTGGGAACTGAAATTCCTACACTAGTGGATCTGTGATCTCAACCCAGGTGGAAGTAGTCATGGAGGCACCAGCAGTAGCCCACGCACAGATCCTGATGCAAGCCATCCAGGCATTAGGGCAGTTGCTGGAAATACAACAGTGGCAGGGTGCTCACCAACAGGAGCAGATGCAGTGTAATGCCACCCTGTTTAAGATGCTGCGGATGATGCCCTCGAGGCCTATATTGAGGTGTTTGAGAGGATGGCCCTCCAGACCGGGTTAGACTGCACTCAGTAGGCTCACCAGCTGGGTGCCCTAGTGGTAGACCAAGCCCAAGCGGCCTACTGCGCCTTGTCGAGGGAAGATGTCTGTAACTACAATACAGTGAAAGCTGCAATCTTGTACCGGCTCGAAATTTCCCCTGAAAGCCAAGAAGAGGAAAAGAGGATAGGGCCTCAGAAGGTGATGATGAGGAGTGTAGTCTGCTACTGTTGTGGTCGTACCGGCCATATTGCAAGGGAGTGCAGAATGGGTTTTAGCGAACTAAGTCGCGGATTGGCAACATCCACCCTGCTTAGAGAGCGAGTGAGGGAAGCCGACCGAGGCGAGCCCATGGATTGTAGTTTTGGTACTACCTTACAGGAGGACGCTGGGAATGCCTGGTCGTGATGGCTTGGATTGGGGATCGGCGGTGCGAGCAACCCCGGACACAGGATGGTCACAGTCCCTACTCTGTGCAGATCTGGCCCCAAAAACGAGGGTGAGGGAGGTGGCCCTTTAGTGGTGACCTGCATCTTGGGCAGTGAGATGTGCTTCCGGAGTTGCTACCTCCTCCTGAGAGTAATGGAGTGCTGAGGAAAACTGAGGGTTAGCCTGGCTCCAGCGTTGACCTGTGAAATGATCTTAGGCTGAAAGTGGGAACTGTTTTACACGGTACTAGAAAGTGTAAGAGTGACTGAAGAGGAGAGGGCTGGGCAGGAGAAACAGACTCCCTGCAGGATGGAACTATCTGGGACTGCACTGACATGGAGCGGTAGCAAGTGTGGCGCAGTTTCATTGAGCACAAGAAGAAGATCCAGAGCTGCATGGTAAGTAACCGAGGACCGGGAGAGGGGACATTCAGGAGCCACCCTGACTTTGAGGTAATGGGGGGGCTGCTGTACTGGGTCCAGAGGAGTCAGGAGGGGATGGCAGAGAGGCGGCAAATAGTGGTCCCGTCCCCCTTTCGCAGGTAAAATTTGGAGACTGGCACACAACTCCCCACTAGGTGGCCATTTACGGTGTACCAAAACCAGGGCAAAATTAGTCCAGGATTTCTTTTGGTCCCATCTACAAGACTATGTGTTTAGGTGGGGTGCAGCATGTCCAGAGTGCCAGAGAGCCCAAGAATGGAGACCTCAGAAGGCGCCTTTACAACCCATGCCAAGCCAATAATTGAGACACTGTTCTCTCGTATAACACTGGACATTGTGGGTCTCCTCCCAAAATCTCACGGAGAGTACCAATACATATTAATCCTGGTGGATTACACCACACGTTTTCTGGAAGTGGTTCCACTTAGGTCCATTATGGCTACCTGGCTAGTGGAAGAGTTCCTAAAGTGGATCGTCCGCATGGGACTCCCATGAGAAATAGTCATTGACCAGGGGACAAATTTTATGTTGGGTGTAATGAAGGCACTTTGTAGCACCCTGGGCATCACCCATCTGAAAATGTCTGTTTATTACCTCCAGACTAATGGTTCAGTGGAGAGACTTAATGGGACCATCAAAAGGATGCTCAGGCATTGCACATAAGAGGACCCACGTAGATGGGAAACAATATTAACTCCACTATTATTTGCCCTGTGGGATACACCACAAAAGTCTACAGTTTTCATCCTTTCAGCTGGTGTATGGCCACAACGCCAGAGCTCTATTATAGATCGTCCGAGAAGAATGGGAAAGGCCAGTGGGACCAGGAATGATGGCAGAAAGATTTTGACAAGAACTACAAGATTGCATAAACAAGGCCCAGCAAATCACTTGCCAGAATCTTCGAGTCACACAAGAACAGCAGGAGACCCAATATAATCAAAGAACAAAACCCAGGACATTCCAACCTGGAGACATGGTATTAGTATCATTTCCAGCTTTGACAAGTAAGCACCTCTTGATGTGGCAAGGCCCATTTAAAGTGACCCGTCAGGTAGGTTCGGTAGATTATGAGAGATTATGAGATTATGATTATGAGATTATGCTCAAGACCGGACACCGCCGTGAGGGCCAAATCTACCATGTCAACCTCCTCAAAGAATAGAGGGCACCACAGGGCTGGACAGCACAACATGAGAAAGCAGAGGAGGAGTTGGGACCCCCTACCCTGAGTTCAGGGATGGAACAACACAGAGGGTGCAAGTTCAGCTGGGGGAAGATCTGAATGCCAAGCAATGGCGGAAACTGACGGGGATGATAGAAACCTTTCAGGATGTATTCCAAGAAACCCCGGGATGGGCATGAGGAATAGACCACAAGATCAGAACGCCGCCGGACACACTAGTCAGGGAATGACGGAGACCTATACCTCAGCAATTACAACAGGAAGTACAGCAAGAGATAGAAAAGATGCGGAAGCAAGGAATTATCCAGCCTTCTCAAAGTCCTTGGCAAAGTCCAATTGTCCCAGTGGCTAAACCCGACGGGTCACTCCACCTACACATTGACTTCCAAAAGTTGAATGCACTAGCGACCTTCAACGCCTTCCCAATGCTCCACATCACCCACCTCATCGAGGAAAAATTGGGGAAGTAAGGTAGGGGAGGCCTACGGCACCCGGGATTCCCAGGAGGTCTCCCATCCAGGTACTAGCCGGGCCCGGGACTGCTTAGCTTCCAAGATCAGACGGGATCAGGTGCATTCAGCCCAGTCTGGCCGTAAGTGTTAAAAGCGTATTGGCAAATTCTGATGAGACTGGCTAAATGCGCCAAGACAGCTTTTGGAACACATTGGGGCCTATTTGAGTTTGTACAAATGCCCTTCAAGCTAAATGGAACTGCAGCCACCTTCCAGAGGCTTATGGATTCCCTGCTGGCACCACACCAGCATACGTGGTGGCATACATTGACGACATAATCATCTTCACCTCAGACTGGGCACAACACCTTGGCACCCTGAGGGCTGTCCTGGGAGAGCTCAAAGCAGTCGGGATGACTGCTAATCCAAAAAAATGTAAACTGGTGGGTAAAGAGACCAAGTAACTGGGGTTTTGTGTAGGCTGGGGAACTATCCGACCCCTTGCGGACAAACTGGAGGCAATATACCATTTCTAAGAGCCGCACAACTATCACCAATTCCGGTCCTTCTTGGGGCTCATCAACTACTATCACAGGTTTATACTACACTTCGCAGAGTTCACCACACCCCTCACAGATGCACCCAGAGGACAGGCACCAAGGACGCTAAGATGGATGTTCGAAATGACAAAAAGCTTTATGGAGCTGAAGGAGGCTATGTATTGCGATGTGGTAGTACATACTCCTGACTTCTCTGCCCCTTTTATCTTATAGACCGATGCATTAGGCAGCGCCCTAGGGCAGTCTTACTACAAAGATGGGGGGGAAGATGAGCACCTGGTCACATTTTGCAAGCCGCAAACTTAGCTAAGTCGAAACCAGGTATGCCAAAATAAAGAGGGAATGCCTAGCCATACACTGGGTGGCAGAATATTTTAAATATTATCTGATGGCCAGGAGTTCCTGGCGGTGACGGATCATGCCCCACTGCAGTGGTTAACCAAAACACAAACAGAAAATACCCACATAACCCACTGGGCACTCGCTCTTCAACTTTTCAAGTTCATGGTAATGTACCGCCCCGGCAAGAATAACCTCGTGGCGTATTTACTTTCTAGATATATCAGCTTGGAGGATCCCGCCGAGGAGGCACACCAAGCGCATAAGAGGAAACACCAGACAGCGTGGGATGCCCAGCAAGATGTCAAAATGCCACAAGGCAGCTTAAGGAGGGAGGTCTGTAGTAGTGGGAAGCCCCCACAGGCACTAAGGGTGCTGGGGGCATCCCCAGGGTGAACAAGCAGGCCCCTGTGCGCCAGTAAACTTACCTCCAGGAGCAGAGTCAGAGACGCAGCCGCACCTGTGCGAGCTGGCATTATGTTGGCTCTTCAAACAGCTGTTTGCCAGGTGGGGTGGTGCCTGGCTAATTGTGGCGGCTGGTGCTGCTGCCATGGGAAATTCAAAAACCTTGCTGGAAACTGGGATGGGGAGAGAAGAAGACAGCCAGCGGGGAGCTCGCCAGGCAAGTGGTCACTCTGAAGGCTGGCAATAGCAGCATTGCAGGCTCTGCCCCTGCATTCAAAGCAGGGGAAGCAGCATCCTACTTCAGGCTGGGGGTGGTCTTTTCCCAGCCACCTAAATCTCAGAGCTCACAGGAGTGTCCCTCTCCCTTGGTGGGAGAGGGAAGTCAGAGAACGGGAACTCAGCCCTCTGGGATCAGGGTCTGAGGCTCCAGGCACCTTAACATACAGGCAACTGACTAGCGCTGAAGCTGACACTGGACGCCTTTAAAAGGGGGGCTTGCTGGGAATGGCAGAACCACGAGCAGAATATCAGAGTGATTGGCAAGTGGCAGGGTGTAGGGGAGGTAAAGCCCCGAGGACCACTGCAACACTACTGTGAGTACCCCCATCATCAGATCACTCAGGAAGAACACCACTGAACCCCTACTTTCTTCAGGGAACAAGAAGTCGTGGCAAGTGAGTTGGAGGACTCTGACCAAGGGGTTGGTGTGGTACTCACACTAGAAACACCACAGGGTATTTGATAACAATCTTCAAATCCCTATATGGTGGTTATTAAGAGGATGCTGACCAACTATTCTTTGTGGCCACCAGGTACAGAAAATGGAACAATGGTCTTAAATTGCACCAAAGGAAATGTAGCTTCCTATTATTATAGGAATCACAACTTATGGTAGAGGTGATAACTTTTATTAGACCAACTAGATTTTTGCAAAAAAAATTCTTTAATTCCAAGTTTTGGGGCACAAACACCCTTCTTCAGGCATAGGACTGTAAAGACTGTAAAGTTCTCCTGGGCAGATATGAAAGTTCATATTTCCTAGGAGAGTTAAAGGGTATTTTTATAGGAAGAACTTTCTCATTCTGAGGGTGGCTAAGCATTAGAACAGGCTACCCAGAGAAGCAAATAGAAAGATTCCTCCTTGGACATTTTAACCCTGTTGTTCCCATTGCTGTTAAACTAGGGGCTGCTTTTGCAAAGAGCCTTGGCTCAAGTCCAATGCAATTTGTTAGTCTAAAATAATTTCCAGGTGTCACTATGGAGCTGCCTTAATTCTAACTTTATGATTATATGATAAAGTTATACGGACATATGACATGGCATTCAAAGCATAGGCAGTAGCCAGCTCTGTGCAATCAGTGTAACTGTAGCAGTTACCAATGTAACTGTGTTCTTTGGAGTTCACCCAGTAGTAACAACTGTGGCAATATTTTCTCTTATATAAAGACAGACCCCTATATATGACCCTTTTAGACCAAGATTCAGGCACAGGCATTTGATATAAGATAAGAATGAGGTATGTGTGCATGAGCGTGTGTGTGTGTAAAGGCTCCAGACTTAGAAGCATTTACTTATAAAATGGATACATCACACAGAGAAAAGTAGACCTCTGCATAGTGAAATTAGCAGCTACATTAGGGGCATCCTACTGAAATAAATGATTATCTCATTTACTAATGACCTGTGAGAAACAAAAGTCCGTATGCAACTAATTTCTTAGCTACTGCTCTGCAAAGCAGCACAATCTGTTAACTGAATGCATTAAATATCTAATTCAATTAACTCTCTAACAAGCCCCAGAAAACCTATTGAGAGCACTTTGCTTGATTATAAACATTGGGCCAAAGTAACAGACCTATTGATTTGGTCAACTCCAACTTATTTTCTCTACCAATTTAATTTGTGTAGAACAAAACCTAAGTTTTAGCAGGGTCTCCCATTCCACCCTCAAGGGAAATAACCTAAAGTGACTCTGGGTACAGGGTTGGTATGTAAAGAGTCAAAGAAAGCATTTATTATGTAGCAGCTATGGACACAGGTCACATTATAAATGCAAATATGCTTTCCAGTGCAAATATTACACAGTGTTACTGATAACAATCATCTAGAATAAAGAGATTGCTCCAAAGGGAAATAACCTAATTGTTCTGTATATTAAGTATGGCCCCAAACAGATTCAGTCTTATTTCTTTGCAGTTTATCACATAGTGAACATACAGTAGTGACCTCTTCCTCTAGCTTCTACTTTAGTTTGGTCTTTTCACCTTACCGCATAAACCCTTCAATACCAGTGCTGTAACCTCAACTGCTAGTCTGTCACATTTCTGTTACCCTAATAATGCCCAGTTTCACTTCCTGCACCAGCAATTCAAAATCAACAATGTTTCTGCCCAATCTCTTTATACGAGTGTCAAAACATTTCAGTTGCTAATTCCTGACTATACCCAGTTAGGTAGATTAGGCATAGTCTTTTCACTATTGCCTCCCTGGCTACTGTTCTCATCAATACTATTTCCTTTTCCTCACTATCCATTCTCCTGCCCACTGATATGTATTTTTGTTATCTATTGCCACAGCCTTGGAGCCAAATTGATTAAACCTGCTCCAAGTATATGACCATATGATATGGTATTCAAAGTACAAACAGCAGCCAGATCTGTGCTACCAGTGTAACCACTCTGGAGTTAACCCAGTTGTAGCAACTGTGGGAATATTTCCCTTATAAAGACAGATCCCTATATATGATCCTTTTAGACCAGGAGTAAGGCACAGGCTTTTGATATACCAGTGCATATTAAACATAAAAGTGACACTGAAAACATTTACCTTATTTTCTTGGGAAAAAAAAAGAGAAGACATCTCTACCTTATTTTACTGATATGTTCAAATAGTTATAATTGTGAGGAGCAGCTTTCCTTTGCAGGAACTACACCAGTTAGATCCTGTTATATCATTTAGGTGTTTTATAAATGTCTATTATTTTATCAGGTATGGAAGCCAATGTGCGACTGCCCAGGTTTCTTAAATACAAGTTAAAAAAAAAATCATTCTAGTGCTTCTTCTTTTGACATTTCAATTTCTGATTGCTCATGGGCAAGAAAA
>JAGPOW010002514.1:742718-756011 GCA_030014935.1 Caiman crocodilus | reverse complement strand
AAGAGCTGACATAGCATAAAGATATACTGATATAATGGATCAAAAATAAGGTTTACACTGTGCCAGCTGTTATTATACTTACTCGAGGTGAATTTGTATAATTAAAAGAAAAAAGTGAACATTATCATGTTGAGAAGCTAATGAAGCACTCAATTACGTTTGTCTATATCTCAAGATACATCAAAAGCCCTAGCTAAAGAAAAAATATTATTAAATATCCAATCCGAAAATCTCAGGGCTGAGAACTGCTTATACTTCATAGAAGACAAAAATGGTGCAAGAGAAAAGAAAAAGCCAAACACAAACTCCATGTTCCTATATATATTTGTACATAATAATGTACATAAGCACCACAACAGATGACAGGTATAATCAGTCTTTTTAGAAAATACACTAATTATGTTACAAGTGAACAGAAAGATTTGCCATGCAAGACAACTTACGGTTAGATATTCGCAGGATTGAAATAACAAAGGATAATGACCTGGGGATAAATAGAAGCGGGACCAGGAAACCCTGCCCCTGGGGCCCGGCATTGAAAAAAACACCAAAATGGAGGAAAAAAGACAAAACATTTACTTACCTGCAGGAGGAGCAACGCTGGAACACTGAAAGGAAAAGCCTGTGCAGCTTACAAGCTGCGCCTTTATGCAATTAAGGCTGGCGGGTGATGTCACAAGGACGCACCAGCTGGCAAGGATACAAGTGGCTGCTGGCAACAGGGAGGAGAGAGCAAGTGAGGAGACGGAGGCTGTCCGCGCTGGCAAAAGACGGAGCCAGCGCAATCAGGGATTGCCCAGATGGCGAATGGCAGCAGAGGCTGCAAAGGATCTCCCCACCTGGGGTACTGAAATTAAGCCCCAAAATGGGAGAAGCATTTGGGGCGACTCACCCCTAAAACTGGTGGAGACACACCAGTGGAGCCATCGAACCATGGCACAATGGGTGTAGTGACATGGAGGGAGAGGCTGAAGCTGACCCTGTGGGAATGGGAGTCTCCCTGCATGATTGCTCCCAGGTACCAGGTTGGGGAGCTGGACTGGGAGCAGCAAGGATAAGGAGACCCCAAGGGACCAGCATTGAAGGAGCACTGCCAAGCACGGGCAGGAGGGCTTAGAGAGCCAGCCAGTAGGACGCTGGACTGGAAGGTCCTTTGGGGCTTTCTTCCATATTTTTTTCTTTTTTTCTTCATTTTCTTTACCCCTGCCTGACAGAGGCATGCCCCCTGCCAGCTCCAGAAGTAGAGCCAACCTGCTCAAGGGAGTTCCAGATTGAGGGCCTGAGGTGACTGACTATCCTTCCCCAAAGTGTAGGGGGGATATCGCCTAGGGCAATAAGGAGCAACAATACCGCAGAGTGTGTGCAAGAAACATCCATACCAGAAGGGGCCATTCCAAGACCAGGTGTCCCGCCAGAGGCTGGTGTAAGGTTGGGGTATAGGGGAGGTGGAACCCCACAAACATCCCACAAGCAGAATGGTCATCCCTGAGAGGAACTTCGAGGCTGAACCCCACAGTGATTTAACATTCAAAGAAATGCCAGGGAAAACCAGAGGGACAACTGAAGCCCATCATGGGGAACCCATAAAGCCAGACAGCAGACATCCTCTATTGCCTGTGCCAAGGCAGCACGTGAGCGGGCATTTGAGGCCAGGTGGGTATAGATACAATCCAACTGTTGAAAAGCATTAACCTTTTAGAAATGTAGTATTCAAGCTAGTGGTTGCTCTTCTGTAGGACAGGGGTGTCAAACTCATCTGGCTGTGTGAGACCAGTCTACAGGTTGGATGAACAGTGTGGGACTGGTTCAGCAGGCTGGACTGGGCCCACAGGCTCCCCCATCACCTGCATGCTGGATCTACCACCCATGGTGCTTGCTCTAGCTAGCCTGTGACTGTGACACATGGCATCCACTGCAAGGAGTATGGGCCCTGGACTGGATCATGTGTGATGCAGTCCAGACAAGCCAGAGCAGCTGCCGGATCCAGCTTGTGTGGGACCCAGGGAGCACCTCCCACTCTTTCACTGATCTGGAATTACACTGCATTCAATGCCCACTCCAGCTGCATCAGGACACGAGTCACACACAACACCCGTTTTGGCTGGTCTGGGGTGGACCAGCTGGAGTGGGCATCATGTGTCCCAGACTGGATGCTGGATCCATCATGCAAGGAACCTAAGGAGTCTCTCCTTTCCCCACACATTCTTTATCCAGTGCCCACTCTGGCTAGACCAAGAGTATCCTGACCAGGCACTGCAGGTGCTGGATCTGGCATGAAAGGGTGGGGTCCTGGACTTCTGCATAGGGTCCCCACCTGATAATGTGGCTCCACAGACTGTATCACTGACACTCATATTATAGAAGAAATAAAATTTTCAATAATTTACAATATATCCTGCTGAATACTCCTCCATATGCAGCACAAAGCTGGTAAGAAAAACAGTCCCATGCTTTAAAAGCAAAAGTACTATTTTATATGCAGATATTTCATAACAGTACAAAATTCTTAACTTGCATATTTTAATGGAAGGCAGTAAATCATTTTAAAAAAAATCAGATTGATCATATACTTTTAAAGTTTTCATCTTTTCCATAACTTAATTTCCAATGTTCTTAGTTCAGCGTCTATATGAAGAAAAAGAGCTGTCTAACATAGCAGAGGGCTGAACAATGGAGACAGGGAAACAGGGCATAGTTTGGACAATATAAAGTTCGATTTGCAGAAAAAGATATCCTAGTAACCAGAATCCTGCTTTTTTCTTGCTCTTAAATCACAAACTGAATTCTCAAATGCAAAGATCTCTTTGCTGTCCACCAAAAAAAGTATTTCACTATAGACAAGTTACACCTGCTCTTCTCTCCATGAAGTTAACTCATGTTCTTTGACATTAAATTTTTGTATACAGAAGCTCTTTATCTAGAGACTCCTTGTAGTTACCTTTAATTAACTACGAGGTTAACTACAACCCATTCATAGTCCTTGACTTTCAAAACAGATTCCAGAGAGAAGGTTGCCAAGTTTTTCCAATTACAAAGCTATGTAGATAGGATAGGACCTGTTCAGATTGCTGTACCCAGAAAGGACCCTCTATAAACTGGGCAGACAGTTACGGGGAGCCTTACCCTTCTGCGTAATCTGTCCCTTTCTTCTCGGATAGCATTCATGGTAGCCTTGGTCCTGTTCAGCTCCTCCTCTTTGCTGCACAGCATGGCAGTGAGGCTCTCATTCTCTTCCCTCAAACCAGCCAGCTCCTTTTCCCATCGAGACCTTTCTTCAGAGAAATTGGGATAAAGGTCCCGTCCTAGTACACCTTCTATTTCCTCTACTGTCTGCAAAAACAAAGTGACACTAAAGTAAAAAGGAGCAAGACAACAGGTTTTGAAGAGAGACCAGTAGCACATTATCACCACTCTGTAATGATGTTAAAGCAGATATATAAATTATATGTACAGCGTATGCCCCCACATACAGAATTAACACATTTAAATTCATGCCTTTTGTTTAGTTTAACAAAAAAATATTTTAAATTGCAGCTAAAGTTATAGTATTTTACAATCCCCCCACTGTACAGCATCACAAGCACATTGACAGAAAAAGGTGCTTTATAAACAAAATCACCATCTCATTTCATAGTATCATAGTATCTAGGGTCAGAAGGGGCCTAAAGCAGGCCATCTAGTCTGATCCCCTACCAATGGCAGGAACGAGTGCCAGGGTCATTTACATACATACATATAAACAATGTTATACAGTTTTCATTTACACAGCAACCTTTCCTCTGAGGATCTCCAAGTATTTCTAGTGCATTAAGTAAGCCTTACCATAAGTAAGTGAAGTACCTATTTTGCAAGTAAAACAACAGATATATTTCCAGTTTGTGCCTGGCCCTTCAGCAAACATACAGGGTAGGACAAAACACAAAGACTTTCTCTTTACTCCATCAGGCTTTGCTTCAGGGACAACTGCATCTCTACATGTAAGGGTGGCAGAAGGATGTTTCTTTTTATGCATCTGCAGGGACACACAGTCCGCTTTAGGGAAATATGAGATAAGAGAAGATAAGGAGCCTTAGCCAGGCATCCTGCAGGGAAAGATTTCACTGTTCATTAAAATGGTGGGGCCTTTGCAGTCCCTATGTATGTCATGACCCTAGGAAGGAACGGTGCACAGACCCTTTCACATCTTTCCCCTTGTCTGGTCTGTATCTATTTCACAGATACAATTTAACATACTATGGTTGCCAACTGTCCTTGCTTTGGAAGAAGATGATCTGACTAGCAGTTTCTTTCTCTTGGTATGGGGTCACATTTCTCCTTCACATGTGCTTGTAGTAGGTTGACAACTATAAACTTATTGATCCATACCGGTATGGACCAAATATCAAAATATGCTATTTGTTAGCAGGTGCCTACCCTCATTTACTGATTAGCAATCTCTTGTAATCATTCGGCAACACAAACATGCTGCAACCCTTCATTTATTATTTGCATCAAAATCTACAGGTCTCCAATAATCATATGCAGGAGACAAGACAGGCCATTTCAACACAACTTAACGCTTCAAGGAACATTTAAAATTCTGGATGCGTGAATGAATTTCATTCTTGAAATATGAAGAAGGGGAAATAAAACTCCTTAGAGGCAGAGCACAGTAAAAGAGGGTACTGGAGAGTCTCTTGATAGTGAAAACAATATACTGGAAAGCCAGTCAAGGAGTGAAATCTCTTATTTGGAATAATAAGTTTCCCATTTACAATTAAATCTACTTACTGGCAATGGTTTAATAGGCAACAAATCTGAAACATATTCTCTTTGTCAGCATTGCTAATTTGTTCTGATGCCCTTTTCAAACTGTAGTTTTGCCACAGGAAGAGAAGATGAAGAGCAAAAATGATCAGTAAGAAAAGGGAAAGATTCCAAACTCTTTACCCACAGACCTCTTTTGGAAAAGCAACATAATAGGTTACATGTACCCATCCCTAACATTGACATTCATGCCGCTGCTCTAGCAGGCACAATGACAACAACTATGGACATAAATTAACTGAATCCAAATATAATCCTGACCTTAAACTCCCACAGTCTGATGAGACTGACATCCATTTGCTGACTAAACAGCGCTTCTGGGTCTTTGGATGCTTGGATGCTTTGCCATAGCTCTAGTTTGGTGACTGGCAAACCATGGTATTTGTGACAAAGAATAAAAGTTAATTGGGACACAAAATAGCTGTGTAACTACTGCATTACTGATTTTTCCTCCACTCATTAATTAAAGAGTGTTACAACAAGTTTGACTGTGTACAGTGATACATCAAAGGTACATCCAGGATTTAGCTTCATCCACTGTAATTAGACTCAGGAGCTGATGATCTGAGCACAGAAGTGGATGCCAGGAACACCTTAATTTCAGTCCTTACTCTGACACTCCTGTGGTATCAGACAAAATATAAATTCTTCCCACCTCAGTGTTTCCCAATACCTTATGTCACAAAGGTGTGGCATAAAGATAATAGACAAAAACATTAACAGATGTTTTAATCTTCACAGCTTCGTAAATGCTAGGTATCCATTACTTTGATAGATATTTGCTGTTCTAAATATCTTAAGCATTAGTCAGCCAATTCTATGTAAAGTTCTTAAACAAATAACATAGATAGATGGGCAATCTGTTCATTTCAAGGTCTTGTACCGTTTGCAAAGCAAGAAACTGCAACTTGTGCAACCTACATGTTTTGTTTCGGTCAAACATCAGCAACACTATTAAAATGAAGATGAAATCTAATCAGCAAAGGAGGAGGACACAGTATTTCTACATATTTGAGCCTGCAGCCAGGAATATGGCTATAAGTTAAACCACAGGATCAGGATTCCCAGGCCCTGTTCATATTTCTGCCATCTTCCAGGTGCTCTCATCTAATAGCTCTCAAAGAAAAGAGGTACAAAACTGGGGCCTGGAGTCAGAGAAGACAATTTCCAGACTCTGCATATATATTCATTGTATGTGCACTCTTAACTTGTTTCTGTCGTTGTAGGATTATGTCCAAGACAGTTTCTTCATCACCTTCTGAAAAACTTGTGACCCTCTGGCTGCTATTATGATTCTAACACTAACAATCCAAGGCTACAGCAAACAGAAAAACATTTGCTTCCCCTATCCCTAGCTCTAAGTTAGTTATGCAGACAGAAATCATGTGGAGAGAGAGGGATCTTACTGACAGGAGAACCAACTGCTGCCACTTACTTATACTGTAAACATCTGACTACTGTTTCAGACTCAGTAGAGCAGGGGTGTCAAAGATATGGCTGACGGACTGGATTCAGCCTGTCAGCCAACTCGTGGTGCTGCCTGTTGCTTTAGGACGCGTCCCACATGCAGCATATGTCAGCCCCAGTCTTCTGCTTGCTGTGTGCAGTATACACGGGAAGCTGGTGAGCAAACAGGACCAGTCCAAGGCATGTGATGGCTCTAGCACAGAGGGCTGGTCTGTGGGCCTAATTCTAGTCATCTTGATACCCCTGCAGCAAAGGATAAATTACCAGTGTTAAGCAAACTAAAGAGTGTTAAAAGGCAGCTTTTGCATCTTAATCTGCCTCCTACCCCACTGAATCCACTTGCTGCACTTTCTGTAGGACCTCTCCAGTAGGTAGGTAAGAAAAGGCACATCAACTTTTAAAGAAGGCTCCAAAAGGTCCACAACACAGATCTCTTGAACAGTCTTGGTAACTGAAGATGTTTAATCCCAGTGCTCCATAAACACTGGATTCACAATTAAAAGCCCTAATTCCAATTTTGAAGGCATTCCAAGGAACTCTTCCAAGATACCTAATGGATTATCTTGCTTTTCCTTTCTCCTTCTCATTCTCTCCCTCTTCACCTCCAGCAGTGATCACTTCCCTAGACAACTACATTCTTTCTGCTAGAAGTACCAAACTCTGTGTTGAAGGTGACACCCAGAGGGAGGCAGACCATTGCAATTAGCAGTCCAAAGGCTATGAACTCACTTGAGAAGGTTAGAATGGCTACAGGCCTCCTTTGGTTCTGTAAGGCTTTCAGTTTAGCTCACCCACAGCCACAATAAAAACAAAGACAGAAAGAGAAGGAGATAGAACCTGGACGAGGAAGAAATAAGAAAATATTGCCTGAAACAATTAAAACTGTGTGATCTAGTTTACACTGTAATTGAAATAATCCTTACAAAGTGCTCAGATACTATAGAAGATGATCACTTTGTAAGCAACAGATTATGTAGAGAAATGTGGGAAGTCTTAGAAAATAAATCAAATAAAATTTAGGCCATTCCAGACAGCAAGTTTTTAAATGTTTGATAATTAAGTGCGAGTCTGGTCACTTATACACTTTATAACTGACAATTCAGTAACCTGCAGAGTCAACAGGAGAAGAACATACTGGCTAGGGACAGACATTACACATAAACTGGTTTAAGTGATCAGAAACTGGTTTAAACCTGTAACAGAACAGATGTTCAGTGCACATAAATCATTTAAAAAATGGCTGAAACCGGTTTGAGCATGAATGACTGGTGCCTCTTGAACCTGGTGGGGCACCTGCAGAAGCCTTTCGCAGTGGCAGCCCTATCAGGGGGGCTCCAGCCCTACCAACAGCATCAGTGTCACACATCAGGGACACTGGCCCTGTTGGGGGGGTACGTGCACCCTCTACCAGTCACCCATGGGTTTAAGATAAACCTGGGTGAATGTGGTATTCGATTTAACTGATTGGGCTGAAACCTGTTTATGCAATGTCTGTCCCAGACCCATTGCTAGTTTAAGTTAAATCAGATTCCCCCAGCATCCCAGCATGCTCTCTGGGCTGGGTGGAGCTGCACAGCAGAGCTGGCCCCTCCCCTCTGCTCCCTGGCTGCAGCTCCAGCAGAGACTGCAGGTGTCTGCCTGGCTTCTGCTCCCCCCGCCTCTAAGCAGGGTTTCCACCACCCCCTCTACCTTACACAGACACAGCATTAGTTAGCAAACCACATGCTGGCTATGGTCTGTGCTATGGAAGATGGGACAAAGGCAGAATCAACTTTTCTTAATGGGGTGATAAACACCGAGTTAGGGAAATAAACACTGTGTTATCAATTCACTGCTGGGCTGGCGGGGGGTGGAATTCCTCCCTAATCAAAGTGTCCCACCAGGGCCTGGCCACAGCCCACTCAGTTCAGCACTGTAGAAGAGAGAGAAGGCTGCTCTAGCACCCCCCAGCTTCTAGCCTGAGCCATTGCAGGCATGTGCCTGCAGGTCTGGGATGTCTGTGCAGTTAACAACTGATTTAGCATGGCCAGGTTAGACTAACCTGCAAAGATTGAATCAACTCAGGTTTAGGCTTTTTGAATGTCTGTCCCTAGCCATTAGGAGAAAAGGATGGAGAAAATGCCGCATCAAATAAATATGACCTTCCTAAATTAAAAGTCCTTCAACTGAAGCAGTGTATAAAATAATTTCTGAATCAAGTAAGGCTTAAAACTCTCAATATCTTCACAACTTCTAAGAGTAAAGCTTCTGTATATCTTGGAGATAAATAGGTGTGTAAGTGCTCTCCCATTTTACCCTGCTCCAGGTCTAAGGAATAATATTAATGCATCTACTTTTGTAACGCAGTTAGCCTTAATAGTAAGTCACAAAAAGCAGTAAACAGGAAAAGGAGCCACGCACCATTTGTGTGGATAGTTTTTCAGTTACCAAGCAAAATGAAATAAGATCATGCTTGGGCACCTAATAGAAAGAACAGGATTGGGCCCTCAGTCTTTTAGGTTTATATATCACTTTATCTAAGAAACAGCTTTCCCATCTGCCAAAAACCAGAAAATTCTGTTGTCAAAACAAGCTGTAATGAACAATAACTGATATGCTTAGGACAAAGATTCCTCACAGTAGCTCATTAAGAATTTAAATTAAATTAGAAGATGCCATTCTATTATCTTCCTGTCATCATAATCCTGCAACGAAGCAAAGCAGAGAAATGCTGAAAACAGTTCAGAAATCTTTTCTTGCTAGAAAATCCTTAATCCACTCTTGTTGGCAAAACTCCAGACAACACAAGCTAACAAGACTTTTCTGTTTTAAAATATGTCTTCTACATGGCACCTTCTGAAGAAGGTTTTTTGATGGGAATAACATAACCTAAACAGGTTCTGAAATAGGTTAAAGATAAAGTAACAGAAGTGCTTTACATCTTCATCTGTTTTCTGCAACTGGACTGCTAAACAGTTTCAATTTGCTTTTCCATCTTGTACAAGAACAACTTGTTTTCCCCACTCCTCATGCATAGTCTGTGGTGGGGATTCATGGATAATCTGGTTTCCAAGCTCTTTGTTTGTGCTCTGCTACTTACACTGTTGGACAATCCATTTATGGTTTTGCAATGTGGATAATTAATTAGATTAAGATGCATTTCTGTGAGTATTAACTAAATTATATTTTACTCTGTGCTGGCTTCTCCAGTTAGAAATAATAAGCATAGGATGTGTGTGGCTTACCTACTGGTTTTATAAGAAAATAAAACAACAAAATTGAAATGACAGTGTTTTGCCACGGCCCCATAACTGCCATGAAACAGTATACATTGTATTTACAGATATAGCTACGAGTGAGGTACAGTCACTGATTTCTATCTGACTTAAGATAAATTACTTGTTTGCTCAGCTACTCTTACTAAGTTAGTTGATACTATGCCTTAGTTTCTCCATCTGTAAAATATAGATGAGACATCCATTCTTTTAGGTCTATAGATGAAAACCACGTTCCAAGGCCTACACATAATATTATCTTATCTATCCCAGAAGGGCGTTGTGAGGCACAGCAAGTCTTTCTGAAATGCTCTGAGATTCTCAGATGAAGAGTGCTTTAAATATAAAAGATGACTATGTATCTCACATGTGTACATGATATATTCAGTGATTAGTTAATGCTGTTGCACCTTAATAGCTAGGTCACAATGTTCGCTGGCAGTGGTGAGCTGTTCAATGTGTCTGTCCACTTCTGCTACAGACAAACTACAACTGCTCTTCTTCCTCCCACAGACTACGTTCTCCAGTCCTGTCAGCACTCTCTGCAGTTCTGAGTTCAAGTCACTGCAGTTATCTGTGAAAGAGAAAGACCATGTTAGACAGGCACCAGCTCTAACCAACCAGAAGGCACAATCTAATATTGATCAATAGCATTTTACAGGAGAGTAACCAATCTCGCTGTATCCTGAGGCCTGAATTCTCAAATAACAAATTGCTCAAAACCTAACATATAAACCTGCTACCCACTTATTTCAGAATGCTTTATTTGCATGCAGGCATTCTTTTAAACACACCTCACGTTACCACATTTCTATCCAACTGGACTGCCTAGTTTTTGCTGTTCTCTTTCCTGTCACTGTAGATTATCTTAATCTTTTTTTGTGCTTGATCAGAGATTTTCCTCCTCAGAATCAAACTGCTCTTCTGGCAAGTTTACTCAGGGATGCTATAATCTACTAGCTCTTAAAAAGGAAGGCCTTTTGGGGATTGTGCTTGAATACTGCCAAATTAAAAAAAAACCTTCAGAAACCATGCCAAGTGATTGTTTTATGAAGCTAATATTTCAATTCTACTGCTGTTTATTTTTGTGCATTATTGAAAAGGATACTGGGAGCATTCATGGAACCCAATAAAAGCACTCATTCTTACAATGCTCCACACTGTAATCACATTAACAACCTGCTTTAGTATAGGAACATAATCATCATTCTCACAAGCATCAGATGATCACTCCCTTTCTCCAGTGTTTTGGCAGCACTTTGTCATTGTGGTATCATCCACTTAACTCCTTAGTTTTGTGATACCCAAACAATCCTTATGACTTGTGAGCTAATCTTACAAATTTTTCATATCCTCCCCCAAATTACATTCAGTGAGAAATAACAGTAGTCCCTGATGTGCCCATATGGCCAAACTCACTCTTGGGTTATGAAAGCATCTCGAATATATCCACTGCTAGGCCATTAATTCTGTAAACTTCAAACTAGAACCAATTACTGCACTGTAGAGCACATGGTGGTCTTGAATTTTGTGATGATGTATTATTTTCACAGAACTGTTAATATTAAAAAGACTGTCATGTATCCAATTTATGTGTATGGGTTATTCCTTTACTACTGCTCCAAATAGTAATTTCTTTACAGTCAAGCCTTCCAAATATAACCTTTATGGCTGGAGTTTTCAAAGGCTAGACACAGGCATTCCAGTCCCTCTGCAATTCCCTGGAAGGTAGAAGCCTACCTTAGTCAGGCTACTCTGAAAAATCTTAGCCTAAGACAGTGACTAATAATAAATGAAGCATAGGGGTACTACAGACTATGAAATAAATAATTTAAAAAATTCAAAATCAAAATTAGTCTCCTTTTTTAATTAATATCCAGTCAAATTGTTAAAATTGGCTACCTATGCTACAATTCACTTGTGCATACAGGAACACAGACAGCTGCGCACAATGCAACATTTGTGTGCAAATCTGGTGCTTCAGTTTAGACAGCCATTTTAAAAAATATGGACTAATTAACGCTTAAAACAAAATAAAAACAGCCTGAACATTAAAATAATTCCATCCACCAAGGCACCAGTAACACTTCCGTTTTACTCAGGACATGGACTTAATGTTGCTGCTCAAACATTTTTGCGACCTCAAAACTGAAACAGAGATTTGGGTCTTTTGTGTTTAAATAGCAGTAGCAATAATAGTAGGTTGTTATTCTTACGCAGTTTTTCCAGCTTTACACAAAAAAATTAAGTGTTCTTTTCATCCAGGAATAGGCCTGCAATAGAGCATAGCCCTGGAGCTAATGAAAAATTAACATTAGCAAAAGCAACTTCCTGTGAAAAACAATGGCATTATAAATATGGATAGGCAAAAGAATCCTGCATTCTTCATGTGTGTTAAACCCCCAAGGAAGCCATGTGCCCAAAAACTTCTTATTCCCTCAAAACCCTGCTATAAGCAATTATTCTGTAAAACACGTTCCTCTTTATAAATAAAAGTCACTTCTGAGTCATGGACGCACCATGACAAATATTGAAATGTGAAATCTATTTGCTCAGCTTGTACTTCTGCAACTCCGTAACTTCTTGTATCCACATTCTGTCCCAGTCAACAAAATAATCCCTTCACAAACAAAACATCATATGCTAAATTTTTCATCTAAGGGAATGTTCTTCCCTGAAAATAAGAATTCGTAATAATGTTGGAGAGACCTGTATCTTCTACAGAAGCTAATTTAAAGCCAAACAACAGGGTTTACAAGATACAGAATGGCAGTTTAACAATTTTAGTTCTTGATATTTTATTGCCTATAACAGTACAGAAGCATATCTAAATGTATTAGTTTATCATGACATGTAAGTGTAGTTGGTGTCAATGAGCTTGCTATATACTAATGCTGCATATAGCACCATGCTTTATGAAGTCAAGCTTAAATAACATTATATGGATAAACCAAAATAAGGCTTTTAAAGCTAAAAGTTTTACTAAAACATACAAACAAACAGAAGACTGGGAGTGTAGGAAGAGTATAGGAACTAGATTAATTCCTTATAAACAAAGTATTGTTTTTAATGTGCCTGTGTTACAATGGTTATGTGTATTTCTATATTCCCGTAATGTGCTGGGAAGTTAAATGCCAGCATTGCATTAATCTATGTACCGGAAAAAGTAATACTGCTCAGTGAAATACTGTTGTCCATGGTGAGTGAACCAAATAAAGAAAAAATCCACCACCAAAAACACAGAAAAGTAAATCGAACTACAAAAAGTCTTTCAAGTTTGTTATTAGTAAAATAAGTAAAGACAATAAACCAAACTTTATGGGCTCAGTGTCTAAAAATTAAGCCTTTAAATCAGTGGTCCTCAGCCTTTTCAGATTCAAGGCATCCTTTGATAGACTCAAGACACTCCTCAGAAAATGTTAAGTGTTTAGTTTTAATTTGATTTTTGACTACAGAAAGATAATAGAGCAATTTCTTCTATTGCAAAGAGCTGAGACCACAACAGGACAAAATGCTTTTAACACTATGGACTCCTATTGGAAATCTCTGATTTTGCCTTGTGAATCTTGTTTGCATACCTAACAACACTAACATTGTGTGGCACCCCTGAAAGGATCTCAAGGCAACCTGATTGGGAATCACTACTCTAAACTCATAACTAGGCACTTACATGTGGATTTGGGAGCCTAAATCAGATATTTGAATTTGAAAAAAACTGCCTATAGTGTCTTAAATTACAGAACAATTCTAGTTATATATATAACTA
>JAGPOW010002514.1:726074-742618 GCA_030014935.1 Caiman crocodilus | reverse complement strand
ATATATATATATATATATATATATATATATATATATTTACCTTACCAGAGTGTTTTAAAATCTTTTTAAAAGTGACTTGAAAACCCTGGATAAGGGCATAATAAAAGTAATGCTTGTAAATGCCCGTACTATTGTAAAACTATCCTATTAAATTCTTTGTTCAAGAGGCTGAAATGCAGGACTTCCTTGTAAGCAACACATTTATTTGTGATCAACTGTCATAGTTCTGAACAAAGGGTAATTCATTTCACGTTAGGATGTAAAATGACATGCAGAAACCTTATTTCATATGATTGTTTCAGGAGCCTAGTGCTTTCTATGCTATTAAACTGCAACTCAGGTCAGTGATTACTGTGTCCAAAGGTCAGTTTACTCTCAGTACAATTCTGCTTCATAGCATTTATCTTGGGAAAAAAAATCAAAAGGCCTCACTAATGAAATGCACAGGCCTGGTTCAGTGGCAACAGCTTACCACATATAGGGAAGCATCTACTGCATGTTTTGACACAATAAACACAGCCTCACAAAGAGCTTATAGCTTGATATTTGAGAATTTCAAATTTAGCAACTGGAATGAAAAAGATGCCTGTTTTAATGATTTCCTATAACGGTCCTTATGTATGGTAGCAGGACCTATACACAGAAACTCTTTCACCCCCAATGTAATTTACTTAATGAGCAAATGGCAGAGAGCTGTTTATTTTTCACATAATAAAATATACAGTTGAGCTTTAAAAATTAGGGGAAAGACAAGAGGAACAATCCATTACAAGGCAAGAAGCCAAATCATAGTAAAATGTTATACCAATGACATGATTCTGTTAATCTAAAGTTCTGATCAGCAGCAACAAGAGCAGGTCAGTTAAGGCTAATGTATAAAGGCATAAAAAGGTTTAACTTTTGCTCATGTTGCAAATGTGTACAGACATGTCTGTGTTAAGGAACAGGCTAAATTTACTAATAGGAAACACAATATAAAAGAAACAGTGTTTTAATACTCAGGGACTGATTCAGCGTTGATTTACACATCACATAATCCTTCTGAATCAACAAGATTGCAAAATGTGTAAATCAGCCCTGACCTAATTCCTTGGTGTTGAATGAAACTGGCTGAACTCATGCACATCCTCATAGCACCTGGGGGAAAGAACAGGACCTAAGCATCTGGTTTTATTTTTTTAATCCTGTAACATCCAAACACTTATCCAAATATGTGTACACAATGTAGCATATCAGTTATTGAAAATAAAACCCGCAACTCTGAAACCATAATGCCCCCCTCCCTCCTCCAGCACATGAAAGCTCGCATACAGTTCTGCTTTCAAGCCACATTTTTGGTCTTAATATCCACTCAGTAACTGTAGACTTTGGTTGGCCCTCCTGCACAGCAACTATTTGGGACAAATTTATGCCTGGTGTAACTCCACTGAAATGAATTATATTCTGTCTCATATCATTTAAGAAGGGGGTTCACAGACCTTCTCAATTCAACATTCCTTTTCAAGGACTGGACAAACTACCATCCAATGACTCAATAAACTGCATACTTTCCTAGGGACTGAACATTTGCAGGAATGAAATTACAGAACCACCCACCCATTGTATAGTAGGAGCGGTGTCGCGCAGTTTTTGTGTTTTAACGAGAATGCTGTTTCTTTCTTGGGATGGCACGTAAGATTCACCCATCAATCTGAGAAAGCTTTATTCAGAAAGTACAGACCATAGCCAGAGATCAGGGCAATACTAAGTAGTGCCTGGATAACTACTGCGTAAAGAAAGCATGGAATAAAAAAAATTTTGTTAACCAAGTATACCATAGGACAAACTACCTTCCAGAGGGGCATATGTAATAGAAGTGTTCTTAAATTTGGGAGAAAGAAGTTTCTTTTGTTATACTTTCTTATTTTAATATTTAATTCTATTTTTATAAAGTTATTTGTCTTTTATTGTAAGCTGCTGTGAGCCTTTATTTGGGAAGGGCAGCATATAAATAAATAAATATAACCACCATTAAAAAATGACTGCATTGTTGCCAACTTGAATGAGAATAGCATGTATTTGGTGTTTCGCATAAATTAATAAAGCATGTAGAAAACAACTATCACACCATACTTTGCCCAAGGAGGCATGGATTTGAGATGCTTATAAGGAGAAAGGGAAGTAGGTATTTTACAGTGAAGGATGTACCTCTTGCTCTCACTTAAGTAAATAGGACCAGTATTTGATCTAGTGGGGTGTTATTTAGATATTCTCTCTCTAATAAGTTATCAGTGACATCTCCAAAGCCTAGAAAAATATATGCACACTAATACTGAGCATACCTTGCTAAAAATATGATATCTGCACCTTCTACTAGCTTTGCACGAAAGCACTGAAATTCCTAACCTGAGCTTAGCTCAAAAAACAGACTTCCTGCCACAAAGAGCATTCTGCATCTCTCCCCAAAGCAGCCAGGTGCCATTGAAAAAAAATGTTATCTATCCTTAAGTTGATGGCTCTCAGAAAGCAATAGAACTTGAAAATCATTGCCTGGGAAGACAAGTTTAAGAACAATCCTTGCTCTGCTTCCTATGAAAGCCTCTCAAATTTATCTGCAATTAGTAATAGGTAACATTTTAAATACAGTAGCAGCATTTAAAAGAAACTTTCTGTCAATTTTGCAAAAATAATTTTATTTCATATTTATTAAAGGCCTAAATTATTTCTATTTTTACTTCTCTTCTACACACTGTGATCAGTATTTTGCAGGCTATGATGGCTTTCCTTTTGTCAGAAACATCCTCTCTCTTCAGAATTTCACTCACCCATGTCAGCAGTAACCATGGTGGACTGGTTCTCTGGTACTGAGACAGAAGTCTGATCCTGGTCCATGCTGCGTGAATCATCATTGACCTCATGCTGGCTGTGGCTGAGCTCTGATCGCAGTTCTGAATACTCATCTTCTTCCCTAGGGAAGAGGCACAAAGGGAAAAATAAAGATTAAAAATCCTTGAAAGAATACATTCTTCTACTACACACATTTCTGTTCTGTTGTGGGGCAGATGCTGGACATGACTCAAACAGAACAGGGTACATATGCTGTAAAGGAGAGCAATTATCTACACTGGATTATAAACTGCCCTGTTTATGGGGTAGGGAGGTTCTGGCTAGCATTTCTGAATTGTGAAGTCTGACCAAAGCTCTCACGGTCGTTCTGGATCATCAATCACCATACAGGGGATACCATCACTACACAGGGAAGTTATTTTGAAGCAATCCAGGGTACAAATGTAACTCATAGGAGTTATTTTGCAATAACTCCATGTGCAAATACCAACTCCACCTTTAGATGGTAAGTAGTACCCAGAGATGGGAATTTCAGACTACTTATGTAGATTTTAGATCCTATTTCCCTCAGGAAGGTTTGTAACTCCACTGGAGAAGTGGGAGCAAAGAATAGGAGGACCCTTCTACATTTCAGCTCAATAGCCTAGCGGTCAGGGCACTTGTCCAGTGAATGGGAAAACACAAATTCTAGGTCCCCCTTACCTAGAGGGGGCCAGAAGCTCCATTGCTCCCATTTCACAGCAAATAACCCTAACTAGTAGGACACAGCCTAAGCAGAGCCACTGAGCCCTCCACCCCTCCTGTAGAACCTAGCCCAATGGGAAACCAAAAAGGGCAGCCAGCCAGAGGCAGTATGGCTCTGTGAGATGGGCACTCCCATCAAAGGACGAGGACCTTGGGTTCTAGCTCTTGCCTCTGCCCCACACTGCTATATCACTTCTGCCTATCCAATGCATATTACCGACTATTTGCAGGTAGGGGCCTATACATATACAAGTCTATATGCTGCACCTGTCAGCAAGTGACTATTCATTTTAAATCTTTTGGAAGGCAAAGCACATATGAAACAGACGGGCAACAAACCACTGGGGTTACTGGGAAACAGAAGCCCTAATCACATGTATTACTGTTATTTGTCAAGTTACTTCCCTCAAAATGCTATGGGACACATGGGCCTTTCTTTGAAACTAAAAGCTTTATGAAGGGACTCTATCCCCTTATCTCCACATGAAAGATTTGAGGAAGGGGGAAGGCAGATAAAGAAATATGCAATTACAGCACTTTCAAAAAGAAAAAAAACATTTCAATCTGCTAATGTGACTCAGAAAACCAGGCTTTGTTTTTGTAATCATTATTTTGACATGTTCAAATTCGTATACCCTAAACAGTAAGAAAACACATCAATAATAGGAGACAGTATGTCAAAAGGCCTTTGATGAGTGAATAAACTACTCATTTGGTTACTCATTAAGCAAACCATTTCTCAGTGGTTTATTGTCAGCTATTTCAGCAGAGGGTTGGGTTAGAAGTGCAGCCTGGGACTGGAGCTGTTTAAGTGGGTGGGAGGCAGGAGAATGCAAAGTTGTCTTGGCACTTCCACTTGGGAGGGAAGCCTGCTGTCCAATAAAACACCCTACTGGTTGTCAGAAATTCAATTTTCACTGAATTCACAGCAAATGAGAGTAGTTGTAGGTTTTTAGATGCAAGGTCTGACTAGAAAAAATACTTGAGAGCCACATGACCCACACCTATCCTGACCCTGCACTGATTTAAGGAAAAGCTACTGTCACTCAAACCAGGAGAGAGGGCACCAACTCTTAAAAAGAAAAATTTAAGCATGCTCGCCAAGCAGGGATTTCTTGGCATACCTAGATACAAGTTTAATAGGAATTACCATGCTTTCTAACCTTTAAAGTCCATTTGGTTCACTGCAAGATGTCAGACTTTATCACAAGCACTTAGCAGCTATTATTAAAAAAATGGAAGTCACCTGGTTAAAATTAAGATTTAGATCAAAGCAATGTTTTTAAGGTGATATGAAATATATGTTAAAGCAGGTGTGAGAACCAAACCACAAATGGCATGAATTAAAACACAGGATAAGGAAGACACATAAATGTGAGTTAAATTTCTATGGATAAGTTAATTATTAAGCACAGCACAAGCCAATGATAATTAGCTTTAGACAAAAACAATTACTAAAAGCTCAAAGAACTGTATTTCTTTTGGTCAAAAGGGTAATTTTGTTCATTTATACATCAACCTTCTTTACAATTAGTGTTTCCTTTTAAAATCTGAATTACCTTCCTGAATGGATGAAAGGCTGCTCTGTTCATAAAATGATGTTGGTTGTACACAGACTGTAATCAGCTCTTTCATGCTGCTCTGCTTTCAGGCTAAGCAGCTTTAAAACCAATAAGTGTGGCAGTACCTGGTGTTAATTTTCTGGTTTAAAAGGCACTGGCTAAATGGCAAACTATTTGAGTCAAACCTTCAAAGGTCAGCCCTAGAGCATGTAGGCAAAACATGCCTCTGTGCAAACAGGTAACTGTGCCTTCAAAATAAGTAGTTGTGTGCACAAATCTTTAGCTATCCATTTTGCATCTGCAAATGCATATTTTTCGTGTGAAAGTTACCTTTATTGCCGTAGGTATTTCAAAAACACCTAGTAGGGTAGTATCTACACAGTTATTTGTGTCCGTATTCTGGAGATTCAAATGAGATGCCTATTTTTGCCATGTCTAGTCCTGCAGCTATACAAAGAAATGAGTGTCTCCTCTTCGTAATACAGCATCAGCAAGTGCTAGTGTCCCTTTCCTCCCACTTTTTACAGAGCTCCACACATGACCTGATGTGCACTCTACCGCACCATGTGCAGTTGCATAAGTGGCAAAATGTGTGTCAGCGTGCAGAAACGGCAGTGGTGCACTTTTGAACCAACACATCTCCAATGCATTTTAGTTCAAAAGTGCGCCACCACCATTTTCTCAGTGCTGACGTGCATTTTACCACTGTATGCTCTGCAGAGCTGGATGCTTTTAAAAGCACCTAGTGTTGTTGTGCAAGCTGTCATATTGAATGAAATAGTTTGAATGTTTGTAATAGTTGCCGATTAGCAATTTAGGAAGAAGACAAGATTTATCTTCTTATCTAGGCCATTGTTTTGGTCTACGTGCAGAAGGTCCTGACCTTGCTCAAAGTCTTAACTCTTGAATTTTATCTTTGGGGCCTTTGAGAAGATTGGAAATAAAAGTCAATTCAGTGACATGGAAATTCCCCAAAGTAATTAAAATGATCAACCAAAGAAACTGATTACCAAGCAAAAGAATCTGTTAAGTAAGATCCAAGCCCAAATCTGGGAGTAGTGACAGGTTTGGATAGGAGGGGCCCAAGACGGCAACTCACTCAATACAAACTGTAACCTACTGTCCCAATTTGGAGGTAACCTCACTTGCAGAACAACGAAGGAAGAATCGCAAGTGTAATCTGGATCAGCCTGATCACCTGAACCACCCTCTCTGTGAACACAAATCTCTTAGTTCATGCTGAAGCTGCAGAGTGCCTGAAAGGGACTGAAGGAAGGGGACCTAGTCCTATCAGTATTGAGGCCAGCCCATTGAACCGTACTACTGAGGCCGACCCATTAAATTGTACTACTGAGGAATGGAACCATATTTTGGCTTTTTTGAATTCTAGGATTGTAAGTATATCATGAAACATAATAGTATTGATTCAAATTTAACTTTGAATTGTAATTGTTTGAAGGAAGTGCATTTGAAGCATGGTTTCTGATATATGTAGTTATTGTGTTCTTAATGTTTGTGGTATTTCTTGAAGCTAAGCAGTGTTATATGCGTAGCAAAGAATTTTAAAGTAAGATTGTGTTGTATGAATTAAGTGTGCAATCATTGTGAAAATGATTAGCAAGTAGCTAAAAATTTCCCCAGCCAGTGCATCAAATGAATCAGTAAGTTGTGTGGGATTTTCTCTATTCCATAACCCACTAGAGACACAAGCGTGTGTAAAAATGCCCTGAATTTCTTTCACATGTGGGAATATCACTGGTAATATACAGCAACTCCATTCTGCTGCTTATTCCCTGCTACCAGCATTTGAAGTGTGGATGGGAAAAAGGGTGCACCTGTGCTCATCTTTGTATCATAGTGATCCTCAGTTCCTGGCGAAGCCTAGTGCTAATTAGAACAAGCTTTGTGTTGCACTAATTGCAGAGCAGTTCAAGGATCAGAGGTAGAATTGAAGGGCACAGTAAAAAGGTGTCTTTAAGGAGGCTGCAGGTAAGAAACAATGTCACTGCATTTAAAACTACAAAAGTGAAACCGTAAGCAAACCATGATCCACATGGCCAAACTCTCAGCACCCCATCCTTCAATTAAGAAATTCTACTGGGTGTTGTGGTGGGTTCAGATTTTGATGGCTTCAGATATAGGGGATTTCCACACTCCAGGTGTTGGATGTGTTTTCACATTCATTCTGCTTTAATGAATTTTTGTAAAACACTTTGAGAACCTCATACAAAAAGCATTATGGATAGGTCTACAAGGCAATTCAGGGAGCCGCTGCAACTGAGTGTAGAAGTAACCTTTAAACCACTGGTTTTCCAGCTTTTTGCCCTGTATATTGGATGAGTAGCAAAGGGTTAATCTTTGGGCTGGATCAGGCCTCACACTGTCAAGGTTCCAGATACTCAGATTGGTCTCTGCACTGCCTTGGCTTGCCCCGTGTGTCCAGAGCTGGCTCCCCACTGCCTTGGCCTGGTGTGCTCAGTTTGTGCCCCCTACCTCCCAAAACCTCAGCCTGGCCCCACACGTCCAAATTATGTGCCCCCATCCAACCCCAGCCCCACATGCCTGGATCATACCCCCTCTGCCGCTCCAACCCTACATGCCCAATCTAATACACAGGGTCATGCTATCCAGCCCATGGGGTCTCTCCACAAGTCCAAAAATTTGGCAGCAAAGGAGCAGCAACTAATGCTGCTGCCACTACCTTATTCCCAAGTTTTCAGACCCATAGGGAGACCTGTGGGCAGGAGGATGCGGTGATTCACTTTCTATAACCATTTTCTGCTGGCAACATGCTGTAAAGTCCAAGAGTTTGCAGCTGCACAGCATTTAGTTATAACTACTTGATTGGTCAGACTGTTTTTCTTTGACAGCTACCCAACAGGCAAGAGTCCACATTCCTTTCATTTGGCTCTGTGGCTTGCCATATTTGAGCTACATATAGATGCACTGAGGCACATTCATTATTTCCCCCTCTCTCCTCTCAGTTCCTTGTTAACAGAACAGTGGAGCAAGACTGCCTTAAGAAGTAGCAGAATCTCTATCATTGGAGGTTTTCAAGAGGAGGCTGGATAAATATTTGCCAAGGATGTTTTAGGAGCAGCATTCTTGCATTTGTATAGGGGGTTGAACCCAATGAATCTTGAGGTACGTTTCAACCCTAAGATTTTGCTCATCTTCTAGAGAAGCTGTTCAAGTAGACAATCCCAGCTTCAATCTATCATATGGTACGACTTATTTTTATATGACAAATATATTTCCCTATTGAAGCATTAATTAAAAACAAACTTGCATTTGAAAGAGATCACAATATCATGCTGAACTTTTCCATGGTGGGAAGGTTCATTTTAAAAATCATTATTAGTTTTTATTTGGTGTACTAGCATTTAGGTTGGCCCCTCTTGGCACTTGAGAATTACAGTAATGGTGTAACTGATATAACACGTATTTATTATACTGATATTACCTCCTCATTTAGGTGAGCATTTTGACTGTCGTGGCTCTCTTGTGACTCTACACTATCTCAGAGATAGGGAGTACAGAGAGTACAGAGACAGCCAGTTATTGAATGAATAAGTCTTTTCTGACTGGAAATAGTAGAGGCTGGTAACAGTTTCCCTGCTTATATCCAAATGACATAGGGACTTTCAAACTAAGACCCTGCAATGATGGAAATTCACTCTGTAAAACAGTAAACAAAGCTTACTCTGCACCTTTCCTGCATAAAACTACAGAGAGTTTTGAGCTACGTGAACTGAAAGCTGAATTGGATTTGAGCCATTCCTTTTGCATTTTGCAGCAAAGACCAAACCACATTCCACATTGACCAAAAACAAACCAATTACAATTCTGCAATGTTGCTTGTGTTCTTAGCAACATTTTAACTCAAAATGATCATTCAAACAGAGACAAGATTTCTACTCTACTCTTGATTTTACAAGAAAGAACCAATGTCCCTCAGAGCAAGCTATCTTAGCTGCTCCAAAATGTCCACAAATTACAACCTATTTCTTGTAAACTGGTAAGTGAGTAAATGGTACATCGGCTCCCTTCAGGAGCTAAGCAGGCTTACAGTATATTAGTTCAGATATCTCTCTTCCAAACCAAATACCAGATTGGGTGCAGCTGTATTTCAACTCTCTTTTTTTTTCCTGGTTGAGTTCCCAAACCAGCTGAGCTGTCTTGAGCTACAGAATCATCAAGGAGACAAAATAATTAGGGATGATTGCTGGCTTGACCCCATAACCATTGTGACTTCATCAGCATCAGGCATGTTGGCAGAATGTAACAACATGAACATCTAGCTTCTTGTGGCCATGTATATAGTGCTTGCCATAGCCAAGAAAGGGCTTATCAAGACCAGGATATTATTGGAACATTCTGAAAATATTTTAAAGGATGATGACTACTAAGAACAAACAACACACTGCATGGATCTGAGCAGAGATGCAATTGTGACAGTTTCTCTGCTGTTGAGCTTACTGAACAACATGTGAGCCATTACCCTGTAAACTTGCTAAACTCATCTGATCTCACCTTCTGAAGAGTTTAAAAATACACACATTTTCTAAATGGAAAATATCAATTAATTTATGTAATCTGTCACAGATTGAAATGTATTGCAGTCATTTAGACTTTTGTTTAGACTGAATGCATTACTAACCTTCAAATCAACAGCTAATTTAAAGACACGGGGAGTTAAAATCAGCCTGTCAAACTCTGTGAGGCTCTGGTTTCTCCTGACTATTTTCACAATATTTTGACTTATTTACAAGGAAACATTAGGCTGGCATAAAGCAGCAGTATATCAGGCCTTTCTTCATTATGTCAGCTGTAGGGTGCCAGGGTTGTACAACTTTTTTATGCCAGAACAAGGGAGAGGCTTTTATTTGTCCTGTCATTAAACAGATGTAAATAGCTGCCTACAAAATCACTGCCAGACTATCTTGTTATGTTGTAAGAGATGATTGTTCTTTATATCTGCTGGCCTTAGACAGGCACTTAGTCAAAAACAATCATCACCATGCTTGGGTTTTGATTTATTAATGAAAAGGTAATTCCGAAGTAATAGTGTGTGAAGGCTCAGAATCAGCTAGTTCCAGGATTTTTATCCTTGGAATCCATTTATTCCAAGCCTGAACATGAAACCCCTTTACAGTCAGGGTGGAGTAAAACCTATCCGCATGAAGGCAGTGGTAATTAACCTGCACTTTTCTGCCATGTTCCAATGCCAGCTAAAGGAGTGGGACAAGGGATGAATCTCAAACCTTGTGAAAAAGGCCTAAAAGCAAACAAGAATAAAGAATTACTCTCCTTACCTCTTCCCACCACCCCCAGAAAAGCTAACTAGAAGCTTCCTAAGGTTATCCTGCTTGCTGTGTTTTTGCCCCTAAATGCACTGGCTGGTCTGTCAATGACCACAAAAGAACAACAACACAACACCTTAATCTTTAGCTGTAAATATCTGTTACTTCTACACTAGAGGCATGAAAATAAATCAAAGTGAAGGAATACATGGTCTAATCAAGCCCCTATGGTCTAACGATCTAAGCACAGAGGGCTCTAATACAGTATGTAACACTAGGACACTGCTGGCTGGGGAAAGGTTTTGCTCAGGTACGGTGACCATACATCTCAGTTTAGCTGGGATAGTCCTGGATTTCAAAGTCTGATGCTGCCTAGCTGGTGAGAGCTAAAATGGGAGCCCTAGAAGCACAGGGGCATCGGACATAGCACACCATACTGCCCTGCTCCCCAATGTGTCTGCACCAGCGCCACTGACTTGGGGAGGGGGGCCAGTATCTGACAGCACCATAGCTTTCCAGGGCCCACACACCATGGGGGCAGCAGTATTAGACTCAGTCCTGTGTACCAATTTCCTTTGGATTCTGGAGGTGAGTTCATGCATATATATGTACATATTTAGCCACCTGTAGCATTCGTCAAGAAAAGTCAGAGACCCTATACTTTTTCTCTCTGTCTGCACACCTATACACACATATACACACACACTTCAGTTATGCAAAGGCCTCTGTCTAGAAATTTCTGGCTATTGTTAATACAATTGTTTGTTTTCTAATTCCCATTAAAGAAAAAGTTCATATGACAGGTTATAGAACAAAGCATGGGAAAAGCCACTAACTGCCCATCTAGAAACAGGAGGTAACTAGAGAGGAATACAGCTTGGACAGTTAATGTAATGCTGAGGAGTAACATGGCCCTTCTGAGGGCTGCCCAAGAAGACATGAATCTGAGGCTTATTTTTATGAGTACAGAGATGGCTGACTGTGCAGTTATAGAGATTACTCTGTACAGAAAAAACTTCATAGCAGTACCATTTCAACAGCAGTCATATTAGGCTGTATTGTCCGAAGACATCTTCCTATGCACATCAGTACCTTTACTTATGGCAGAATCTGCAATATTAATCTATTCAAATATTACTAATGCAATATAATGACACTAGTATGTTTAAATGCTATTATTACAGTACAAGGGTATTACTGCTCCTGCAGAGGGCAGGAGCCCTCTCTCACTTTTCATCACTTGTATACAAATATATTTCTGGTATACTAAACAAAATGGTTTCCCCTACGCTAGCTAGTAGACTTCATTCAGCAGGATGAACAAATTAAACACACATTAATATAGATTATACATTTAGAATTAAGGAGGGAAGACTGAAAGAAAGAAAAGAACATAAGGCTCCTATGGACACTGATTTGGGTTAAGATAGTACTATTAATGGAAGATAAATATGCGTGTTTGTTTATATTTTAGGAGCTGGGATAGATCTTTAAATGATAGATTTGTTATTCGATAACTTGGATTTGTTAATAAATAAAGATAAAAAAAATTAGGAAGTGAAAAGCCAAACATTGTTAGCGTGAGAGAATTTCAAGTAAACATCTCCTGCAGAGATGTCAACTCTTTACTTTCAAAGTGGGTGTAAAATATCTAAATAGCTAAGGACCTAGTAGTTCATTTGCCTTTTAAAAAGCTGAGCTCCTGAAAAAAAAACAGTGGGAAATGCCAGAAGACTTTGTCACATACTTGGGAGAAAAGGCCTTTGCCTTGCAATAGGTTAAGAATGTAATAGAGAAAAAGAATGTTCCTCTTATCGTATCTAGAATGTATTTAAAGAAAGAATTTGTACTGATAGAGCAACAACCTGAAAAAGAGGTGCCCAAAACCCTGACATTCACTGAGTATACTGAATTACTGTAACACAGGGGCAGGCAATTATTTCAGGTGGAGTGCTGCTTAACAAGTTTTGGTGAGCTGTCAAGGGCCACATGGGTAGCCCCGCCCCTTGGTTGCCATCTTGGGACTGGAAATTGTATCCCGTCCCCCAAGCCCTTGACCTTTGCCATGGAAAGTCTCTCCCCTTGCCCCCTCCATCCCCCAGAAATACTCCTTTTGGGAGGGGGGTTTGCCATCTTAGAACCAGAAAAAAACCCAAATCATACACAAAAAGTCAAACATCTACTAGTACATATTTTAATTTTATTTCAAAAAAATATTTTTGTTGCGATATGTATTTGTGTACTGTATATAAAGCGGACTGCATAATAACTCAAAATAAATTCTTAGTCTTGTATATTAGGGGTGTGTGTGGGGATGTATGTTGGTGTGTGGGTGTGGATGGTAGGGGTGTGGCGGTGTTAGGGGGTTGCGTATATGTGGGGGTGTGGTGGGGCAGGGTGTGGGTGTGTGGGGTTTATGGGGTGTGAGAGAGGGTGTGGGAGTGTGTAGACCCTGCCCCTGTACTCCCCCCATGGTGCAGCAGCCACAGGCGGGGGCGGTCAGGGCTCTCATGCCCAGCAGGGTGCAGCTCTGGCCAGCGCTACACACTGCAGCAAGGAGTGCAGAGCCCTGATGCGCAGTCTGTATTGCTGGCGCTCCTCACATTCACATAGAATGGGAGGGAAGCTGTGTGCACTGGACCCAGCTGCCTTCCCTGCCAGGGCTGCACAGCAGGGGAGGGAATCCCTGGGTGCCTTTCCTTGGGGGTGGGGAAGGCATCTGGCTCCAGCACACAGGGCTTCCCTCTCCTGATATGCAGCCTGAGTGGAGAAGGGAAGGATCACAGATACAAGCAAGTGAACTACATTTGAACTGGGCTTCTATATTAAGATGAATTTGGTTTAAAGTCCTACTGTGCATAGCACTGGAGAAAATTAAAAGAAAGGATTGGCTGCCTTACCTGACACACTCCTATTAGTTTCTTTTCCTGTTAGGGCTACCCACTTCGCAACAGCCTAGCACTCATGTTCCAATCCTTCATGCCCTCTGAATACCTTTTATATCACATGTAACTGCACCAACTTTATGACCAACTCAGGCCCAGCATGTACTTTATACTACATGTGACAAGAATTTGGGCCAGACTTCCCAGGAAGCTATAATACCTTATTGTTGTTCCTTGTAGTCGATCAATCTTCTTATTTAACTCTGCAATAATGCTGTGAAGCTCTGTGATTCGTTCTTCATAGCGCAGTGTCGTTCGTTCTTGTACATCTTCGTGCTCTCTCATGAGATGAGACTGCTCACACTAAAGCACAAAGAAAACAGATAAGTTTTATGATAATATAAAACAGCCTGCCACCCTACCAATCCCAACATTAAGTTTCTACAAGGGGAGGAATATAAGAATGCTCAAAAGTTACACAACCTTGGGCTACACTGGCAATTTGTCAGTAGCTCAAGGATTTAATTTACATTGGACAAAACAAAGCATGCTGAAGCTGTCTTCATTTTCAGCATGAAGTGTCACCCACAGCTCAGAGCAACCTGGAGTAACACATGTTGGAATCTTGGTGAGAATCATTATCCATCCAGGATGTTCAGAGCTCTCCCAGTATTGCTAGGACCATTCAACATACCACAAGCAGAAATTATGTGAGAAGGCTGTGCAATAATTGTGCTGTGAAGTTGTGCTGCAGCATCAGAGCCTGTAACAATTAAATGATTCCTCTTCTCTTCTTTGCCATTTACTATTTAGTGTCAATGACTTTTACAAATTTCTGTGACAACTTGCTGTCACATAGACTGAACAATGATAGACAGTTCATATATCATGTCCAGTGTTTCTCTCTCTCAATTGCTGTCACAAGATCTGTCCTTTGGAACATGTCTTTACCAAAGTAGTTTTGGCAGGATCTGTCTGTGGCAAAATGCCATCTCTGTCTGTCTCCAAACTCTGCTATCAGGCAGATGACCAATTTGACAATTTGGTTACCATGGTCACTGCAGAGGGCAGATACCCCTCGCTCCATCAGCTTCAGGTAACCCTGAGTTGTAAACTGAGCTGGATACATTCCTGAGGGAGAGGGAAACCTGCTCCCTCTGCCTATGTGACTGGCCTCACACATCTGAGTGGCCTCACACATCTTCAACTCCCTATTGTTCTAAAACAGAGGTGGGCAAACTACAGCCCACAGGTGAGATGCAGCCTGCCAGGCCATTCTATCTGGCCCACAGGCCCCTAAAAATTTTAGAAAATGAATATCTATCTGCCTCCGGTTGCCTGTCATGCGGCTCTCAATGGCTTGCCAAAACTCGGTAAGTAGCCCTCCGTCCAAAATAACTGCCCGCCCTTGTAATCTAAGCAATGTCATCAGGACTGGGTTGGGGGCTAGCAACCCTGCCAGTTTAGCCAGCAACCAGTGATGCATTTCAAATTGGTTGGCTGGCAGCCAACAGTTGCTGGCCTTCACTGGATCAGGTAAATGAGGTCATAAGGTCTATATAAGTTAAGGACTGCCAGGAGGTGGGGCAGCAGCCATGATGAGAACTTTCAGAGAAGCTGGATAGGCAACCTAAAACTCATGCTCTCTCTTGAAACTCATGGTCAAATAATTGCTTACCTCCAGCGAGATCTCCACCTGCCTCTGGATGATACTTGGGAGTAAGCTACTTGAGATCTAACTAGATATATAGCTTTCAGTAACTCAGATGCGTGATTAAAGGCTACCATGCCACTGTTTGCTCTAAGGTACTTCTCTGATATTACTCTACCCTGTACCTTATTCCAAACCTACTCCTTGTAATCAATAAAGTTCTCCTCTATACCTAACATGGCAGACTTTTTGGAGAGGGTCTAGATTATGCCTTGGGGTCCCATTCAGCTAAGGGAGACCACTATTTGTTCTTCAGACTTAGGGAAGCACCCCAAGTTCTTGAAGTGGGTTGAGTACCCCTGAAGGACTACTATGCCTGTGCTTCCCAGGGGGCCTAGGACCAAGATTAGTCTAGACTGGGTGGTAGCAGCATTACCCCCAGGCTTGCGGGTGTGCTTCAGGAAAGGGGTCAGCTGGGCATGAGGCTCTCTCAGGGAGCCACTCGGAGCTGGGAAGGTGGTCAGGCACAGTGAGGCAGGTGGCTGAACACAGGAACACCCCCTACTGGCCTACTGCAGTGCCCATACCAGCAAAGAATGGTATGTCAGCACAGAACAATGGTGTGCATATAGAGATACTTATGCTAACTCAAATACTAAAAGCAGAAGTTTCCCCTACCTAATTAGCCCTGCTGAGAAGCACAGTACATTAGGTCAAGCAAAGTACCACACAAATGTAGCTATAGTGCACCTGATATCCTAAATTGGTATGAAACAGTTATTCAGGACAAGTTCAGAGAATTTGATACAATGCTCTGACACTGTGCCATGAAGCTGCAGCAGTCAATTAATTCTAGAAGATGGTCATAAAAAGTAGCAATGCTAATTCCAGACAAGAGCAGTTTATTGAAACAGGCTGCAAAACATCTTAGTCAACTAAACGTTTGAGATGCGTCAGCGTCTTCTACCAGGTGATCCAGGAAGAAGAATAGTGCAAGACGCTGGAGATGTGCCCAATACCTCCTTCCCTATTATTCTGGCTTGAGTAGTTGGTTGGAGTAAGTATATAGAATAATAGACAAATTCTAGAAAATCTGTAAGCAAGCATACCTTCTCTTCAGGAAGGAAGGGTCTCTGAAAGCGCTTCATTTTACACTCTTTACTCATTTTACTCATTTGAGTGATGAAACCACCATGCTACTATAGTTTTTTTGTATGCCTCACAGAACCCTGCTGTCTTCAAGAGTTTTAATTCAGTTTCTGCCACTGTTTCCAGATGCCAGCACCTGCATGCACTGCAGTTACAGAGCCAGCTATGATATGTGTTCTTTAGGCCTGTGCTCAGCAGCAATCTGTGAGGACCAAGACTTCTAACATCCTGTTTCTCCTCCCTGGCAGGAATCAGCCAATTCTCCTACAGTTACATAATAGTGTCCACTGTGTTCCAGTTAGAGAAATCTCAGTGATTTAAGCATGGCTAGTGCAAAAATTACATCTGCTGATCAAACATAACCAATGCCTACATAATGGAGCAGAAATAAACAGTACGTGCACCTCTTGAACCTTTTTTTTTT
>JAGPOW010002514.1:668351-711404 GCA_030014935.1 Caiman crocodilus | reverse complement strand
TCCACTAGGTCAACCCTCACCCTCGGCCTAGCAGTGATTTCCGAGGGGGAATACATTCCTCCAACGGGAGGGATGTCCCGGTCCCCCCTCAGGAAGACCTCAGGAAGATATTGATTCCAAACACTTTTGGATGCTCTTTCAAATCTGCAACTTAGGTCTGCTGTCTCAGGACTGTTGCTTTCTGCATTTTACTCTTGTATAAATAAATATGATAATCTCCAATTAGAATACTAGAAATTAAAATGCAGTGCACACAAGTACCAGAGAATATGCTATTAGCAGCTAAACCAAAAGATTGAGAAAGCACCCAGAATGGAAGAGAAGAATCAAAAAAACGGGTAGGGATTGACAATTCATGTCTATCTGATGGCATGTGGAAATGGATGACAGGCTCAGATAACTGGAACAAATGGACACTCTAAGAAGAGTCAAAAAAGATTTTTATTTGGATAACGTTAAAAATCCATCACTTTCTCCTGTATTCCCAATTACCAAGTTCATAGTTGGGAAGAATGCATCATGGGCCCATGATGGTAAATACAAATAAAATGCCTAAGAAAAAAAACAGCAAATAATACTGAAGTTCATCTTTGTAGCACTGGAGGAACACTTATAAGTTATATTGGGTGAGAAAACAAAACTGACCTTTCACAATAGATTAAAAAGTAAGGCAAATATTGCTGAGTTGCCAAGACAAACCTTTCTCTTAAGGCCAGACTCCTGTTTCTCACTGGGCTGACATTTTGTTAGGAGGGTTTCCTGTATATTATTTTTATTGTTCTACCTCCATTCACACTGTTAATGAGTCTGTTTCTAATATAATTTGAATTATAACAACCCCCATTCCAAAAAGCCCCCCAACAACAACAAAACCCCCAAACCATCAAATCCAATGCTAGAGACCAGTAAGCCCACAGTTGCTCAGATGTCTGGAGGGATGAAAAGTTTTTTTTTCCGCAAAGGAAGACTGAGATGGATCCAGCAACTGCATCCTTTGTATACAGCATTGTGAGTACTTCAAGATGTCAGTTTGGGTTTTGAGACTAGTATTTTTGCCATAATTGTTCAGCTGTAAATGCTGCAGTTTTCATTTCAGTTTGGGTCAGAGGCTGAGGAGACTCATTTGACAGCTGGATGTCTTCAGCTGCTTTTTGTTCAAACACAATTGTATCATGACAGCTACATGCTTAAAAAAAATAAAACTGTAAAACATCTCTTATTTTTTTTAAATGCTGCAAAAGGATTTGGTACTTATGAAAGGAGCAGTTTACAGCTATTGAGGAAAGGCATTATATATACCCCTCTTCCAAATATGTGGGCCAGTACACCTCAATTATCACTTCAAAACTGCCTATGCCAGTGAAATGTTTGGGATGTTCTTGATAACTTCTTCCAGCCATGGTGAAATATATAATATTTTTAGGATGTGGTCAAACCAAGCTGATTTTCACTGACCAAATCTGACCCAGTTTTGGAATCCTGGTCCCAGTCACTGTACCTACCATGTGGTTCCCTTGGTAGAGGATTTTCTTGACTGCACTTCAGTATCTCAACACAAACTGCAAAACTCTATGCTAACCTGCAGATTGAGAAGCATTTGTGATTTTTTTCTCCCGTCAGTTCTCTGGCCCTGATTCTGCTCTCACATGCATTCAACAAAATTCTTTACATTATTCTCCCAAATATCCTTTTCAATTATTCCAATCATTGCTGGCCTGAGCATACAGCAATTTAGCTGACCCATTCCTTGATTTTACTGATCCTGGTATCCAGCAGCTAACAATTACTAGGACTGAGATACATCAATAAACATGACACCACCCACCCACCTTTCTAAATAATCAGTTTCTAGCACCACTGTCCTCATCCCTTGGTGTCTGGATCACTACCCTTCATTCTGGATACAGATTTCTCTT
Organism: Caiman crocodilus; assembly: GCA_030014935.1. Taxonomy (NCBI): domain Eukaryota; kingdom Metazoa; phylum Chordata; order Crocodylia; family Alligatoridae; genus Caiman; species Caiman crocodilus. Next base: position 709,488 of record JAGPOW010002514.1, on the reverse strand, counting down.
AGGTGACTTGATCCTGGCACTATCCCATTTCTTTTCAGTATCTTCACTTTAGCATCAGGGAGGCTTCTGCAGAACCAAGAATCTGTGTTAAGTTACTAGTAGATTTCTTCCCATCTCACTTAAGCTATCATAATTTCTTTCTTTCCCATTGTTGCTATAACTCCAGTCCTAGTTGCTAGAAGATTGAAAAAAATTTACCAGGCACCTGTTAACCAGAGGCCAATGGTAAAGGTGAGGTCTAATTCTTGATGCCCAAAGGCAATAACTCCAGTGTTCCAACTAAATGGCAGAAGAAGGACAAGGAAAAGATGCTGTCTTGCCCAGGTTAAAAAATTCATAGACTTTTTTTTACTTTAGGTCACTCATACTTTGGAGAAGGGAACTGAAATCTGACATGTGGTGGCCCTTGTCTCAGGGATATGCCCTTTATCATCATTGTGGAAAATTCACCCAAATCTGGCTAAGTTATTAAAGACTTTAAAAAAAATTGCAGTTTTACATGATGAGTAGAGATCACTTGGATTTAAGTGGCTAAATTCCTACTACCCTGAGTATGTTCCCTTGCAACTGTAACTATGGGCTTTGTTACATTTGAGCATTTGAATTGAGAAAAGGGAGCCTGTCTCCTGTGGTAGCAATGGCATGTGGATGAAGCATGGAGTATAAAGATGACCGACTCAAATGCAGAAAGGCCAAAAGCCAGACTCGGGTATAGGGTACCATGCAGAGTGCAAAATGGAGCAAGGCAAGCAAGAATAATGGAACCGAAACAGAGGCAGGCCTGAGAGGCAGACAGGTTGTGCCAAGTAATGAACATTTATTTCCAGGTTGTGAAAGGAAACCTTAAGTTTTTCCCCAGGTCTCACCCTTCTTTTGTTGTCAGCAAATGTCTGATAACTAAGGCGGCGTCCCAAACCCCCTATGGGACTGGTCCAGATTAAAAAAGAGAAAGTACTAGTGTGATGATGAACCACTCTGTCAATTCAAGTAACAGAAATCTATTTGTGCATTTAAAGGTTTTGTTACATTTTATTAAAGAGGACATCATAATGCCTATATGCCAAGGAGCAAAGTATGATTGTGTAAAAACTTTAATTCTGGCTTTTCCTATGCTTGACTTCACAATCTCAAAAATATATTTACTGTAGAGCGTGGGGGTGCATATGTACATACATACATACATACATATTACACATGCATATATTTTAAACTAAAGCTTAAATGCTAGAGAATTTGTGCCTCTTAGGTACCATGGGACCTTTTTTGAGGAAATGCCTTTTTTTCACTTGCCAGAGAGGTTTAGGGGAGTTGATTTTTCAAGCACTATATTTATTTTCTTTGTTCACTCTTGTTATGGCACTAGTCACTCCTCTACATCTATTTGTGCACTTTTCTGAGACCTAATTGGCTCTTGACATTAATTCTCAAGTATTTCACAAGTTAACGTTTCCCACTTTATTTTTGTTAAACGTGTAATGTTTTTGAGAAAAGTCTTTCCAGTGTTTTGACCCGCTGTCACAGATCACAATTTGGCTCATTAGATTCATGGAACTCCTATCATCATTAAGCACTGCACTCATTTTATAGTTCAAATAACAACTACAATTCTTTAAGTTACATAAACTGCTGTTACATAAGTAAATAAGGAAACATCTTTTTTTACACATTGTAATTCAATAATCAACAACTACTTTTCTAATTAAATACAGGCAGCCCGCACTTAATGCTGTTTCGCCTAGCGCTATTTCACTATAATGCTCATTTTACATTGATACCTAATTCCACTTAGCACTCAGTGAGTTTCATTATGATGCTCATGGGCATTGTACAGATGGCAACAAGAAGCATACATTAGCACCACAGTGCATCGATGGCATGCAGCTTCATTTCACAATTTAGTGTCAATTTTTTGTGTTGCCATATTGGTTCATCAAAAAAAAAAAATGGTTTTGCTCAACATTATTTCACTTAATGTTTGTTTTTTGGGGAACCAATTAAGAGTGCAAAGCAGGGGTTGCCTGTACTAGCCCAACAGCTCTCATACACAAGTATAAAAGGTAAGAGATAAGAGGATGCTTAATTACAAATCATATTAAAAAAAACAACAGATTTCCTCATCTGTGCTATTAGTAAGACTTGAAACCATCAATGCTGAAAGGTGGTATCTTTTCACTATATATATTTAGTTTCTTTTTGCAATTCAATCAAAGACTAGGTAATTTCACCTTGGTTTCTAACACCTTACTTCAGTGTGGTAAATTCTTTTGAGTGAATACAATTTCAGACTAGTATTTGTACCAACTAGTCCTTGAACAGGGGTGGGCAATTATTTTGGCTGGAGAGCCGCTGAACAAGCTTTGGTGAGCTGTCCAGGGCCATATGGGTAGCCCCGCCCCTTGGTGGTAGTCCCACCCCCTAACTGTTGCCCTGCCCCCAGTCACCTTATTGGGACCAGAAGTCCCACCCCCAAACCCTTGATCTTTGCCACCAGAAGTTCCCCCTTTGCTTCCCCAGAAAGGTGTGTATGTATGTGTACATGTATGGTGAGGTGTGTGTGTGTGTGGGGGGGGTCTGTGTGTGTGTGGTGGAGCATAAGGTATGTCGGGGTGTGTGTATATGTTGGTGTGTATGTTGGGGGACAAGGTGTGGGTGTGTGACATTTGTTGGGTGTGAGGGAGAGTGGGGGGCGTGGGGATCCCCACAAACTGCCCCACATAATGCGCAGCCCCCACTGCTGGCAGCAGCAGCAGGTCGGGGTGCTCAGGGCACTGGCACTCAGCAGGGCATGGGTTCAGCCAGCGCTGGGCATGGAGGCGAATTGCTCAGCCTACCCGGCCAACTCTATCGTGGGGGCTCTGCAGAGTGCAATGGCAGATCCTGCACTTGCTCCCAGAGGAACCCTGTGCTAGAGCCAGCTGTCTTCCCTATTCCCTGCTGCAGGTTCCTGGAATCCGCAGGTAAGTAGGGGGCAAGGCTCCCTCCACTCCCTGTGGAGTCTAGGGACCTGTGGCAGGGGTTGGGAAAGGCAGCTGGCTCCATTGTAGGGTTTCCCCTGGTGAGAGTGCATGTGCGGCGCCCCGGTGACAGTGCTGGCTGGGCAGGCTGTTCTCCTCGCCCCTGTGTGCAGCACTGCCCAAAGCCATGCCCTAGCTGGGCGCCAGGGCCTGCACCAGGCATACCCTACCTCTTGCCCAGAGCGAGCAGGACACCTGGGAAGCTGAACAGGTTCTCATGGAATGGCTGCAGCAGGGGCAGCAGGAGCCCTACTTGCTGTGGAGGCTGTGTGTTGGCCAGGGCAGGCCCTTCCACCTGTGAGGGTGGGAGTAAAGTGCAATAGTCTCCCTTGCCTTAGGATGGTATAGATAGGGATAATCCTGCTCTGAAAGGAGAGGAAAGATGTTGGATTAGATGACTTCCTGAGGTCCCTTCCAACCCTACTTTCTATGACCTCTCTCTAAATTATCTTGTTTGGCCAATGGCAGTCTTTACTATTGACGTAGCATCTAGCACAATAGCTGATCCACCACTGGAGAATACAGATAATGTTCAGTTCATGTACTGTAACAGAAACAACATTAAGCCAAGTAAAAATGGTTATGTGTGATCTTAGTATTGTTTCCCTTGTCCTCCTTTTATCTCACTTTTAACACACTGGTTGCATCTTATCTTGATCTGGCTCTAAAAGTGCTTATTTCAGGGACTGTTTTTTATTCTTATAGAGAGGAATTCCAGTAACTAGGGCTGCTAGGTACTGCTGTAATACAAAAGAATGAGAAACTCAACTCAATGAGAGAAGGGCTAAAATGAACAAAGAGGATATGAGGTGAAACTAGAATTTTCATTTGTTTGTTGTTCAGAAAGTAGACTTTAATAATCCAAGTTATCTGTGACACAAAAATGCCATTAAAAAAAAAATCAGTGTCCCTTTAAGGAAAACTATTTGTCAAGGAAGCCGTAGTTGCGATTCTGTGGCATCTAATAGTGACAGGATATGAAAACTGGGGGAGGCAGGGAGAAGAGAATGGAGGCAGCCAAGTGAGATACCGTTTCCTTCTGAGTGAACAATAACAGATGAGGCAGCATTACTGAAAGATGCATAAAGCTCAAGGTGGACTGAATCTTAATGGCATAAAATTACAAAACATATTAAAGACACAGCAGTTCATAACAATTAAGACTGTATAACCAGACACCATTACTGTTTTAGTGTGCATTAAATACGGATCCAAGCCCTTAGGTTGCAACTCCCAGGGAGAATTACATGAGCACAAGTAAGTGAGCTCTCGGACAAGGCCTGCATTGTTCATAAATGCTTCTGTTGATCTAATTTAGAAGATACTGAATTCTCACATTCTACAGAAATAAATAAATGTAGTAGTGAAGAACACAATCAATCCAGCAGAGCAGGCAAGACCAACGTATTTTACGGTGATGATTGAAATGGCTCAAAATAGTCCTCTGCTATTTTTTTATTTTTTAAACCTCAACCACTGTCCAAGGAAAGTAGAATTTTTCTCCTAAAAGAACTCATATCTGTATGTGCTATGCTGCACATCTTAGCTCAGAAGCCATGGTTTCTATTAAATTTAATTACAAAGGCACAAACATGCATGTGACTCAGGCATACATATGCCACACACAACCCCTCTCTAGTCTTCCAGCCAGCTCAGCTCAGCTCATTGCCTGTATGCCTGCAGGGTAGTGATAATTACAATTACCCACTTGAGCACAGAATTCTTGTAAGCTACAATGCCTTTCCAGCTCACAAGAAGCAAGAAAACTGAGAAGGAACAAAAAGCTGGGAGGTCTACACTAGCTCTTGGGATTGGCTTTGGATTAGCGCCAGTTCAGCAGCAGAAGGCCCCTTCCTTGGCAACATTAAAAGCAGAGTTGACTGATGCATAAGAACATAACATCTTATGGCAGAACTCCACTCATATTCATTTAATTTATTTAAATTATAATAGTCACCATTAATGTCGTGGCATTTGCAAATACCCACTGTGCACTGCTACATCAGTACAAGGGAAAAATGTGCGTGATTACTAGAGATAGTAACTACTAAAAAGTTATTATGTATCAGATATCAATTGTAGCAAAATACGGCTTAAAAAGCAGCAGCATAAATATAGGCAAAATGTCCCTGATCTCGACTCCTGACTCCTTTGTGACCTTGAGTACATCATGTCAAGCCTCTGACTTAATTTCCTCATTAGTAAAAATGTGAATAAAGGATACCTACTTCCATGTCCCATAGGGGTACAGTAAACATTGGTTAATGACTTATTGTTTACACAGTGCTCTAAACACATTGTTTGCACTGGGCTTTGTGAACTGTTCTAAGTCAGCATGATTAATATTAACGTTCGCAGAGAGGAAGTTATTTATATATATATTTAAAAGATTACTGACAATCAAACAAGGACCGATGCAATGTCAATGTGGACCAAATAAGAATGGAGCACAGGGAAACAGAAAGTCTACTGGGTGTGTGATGAGTATGTTGGAAGAATGCCTGTGAGGTCCTGGACTGAATTCTGGCACACAATATTATGAACTCAGAGGTTTACTGGCAAGAGGAAACCATGGAAAGAGACTTCTGTTGACTTCAGTGGGTTGCTGATGAGGACTTCTAGTGGCAAAAACCATAAATTATAGAAAACATAAACAAAGAAGAGCTCCTTATGAAGATCACCACCTAGAGCATTTTACACATTTTGAAACAGCCATTTATCCTGATGTATTTTGTCAGTGAACTTGATGCATACTTACAGTTTTCCTAAACATAAAGCATCACATCTCAAATGAAATAACTAAAAATAGTTGCGCTAATGACATAATTTTACTATCTGCAGTGGTGTTAGTCTCAAATATATCAAATGCAGAAAGGGAACCTACAAGTATCTTTCCATGCACGGTATAAAATGAGTTGATCATCCCATTTGCCTTTCCCCTTCTGTCCTCCTGAGCTGAGTTACTATAACAAAAATTCAAAAAGCCACAAAAACATCACAATAGTGGTGTGTTGGGGGTTGTGCAGACAACATCCTCATACATTAAAAGTAGGGTTTTAGCCTATGGAAGCTTATGCCTTTCTGAACGAGTTAGTCTTTAAGACGTCAGTCTGCTTCCCCTTTTCCCTTATATATTAAAAGAAAAGAATACCCAACTGTGTTATTAAAACTGTGTATTATCTTGACAAAGCCAATTACTGTCTGACCACCTTAGTTGTTAGTACCTCTCCTTTCACCTTTCCACCATCCTGATTTACCTTAGAGTACAGACAGGGGCTGCACTTTGTTTTTCCAGCCTGTAAGCAATACAACTCAAGAAGCAAACTCTCAATTGAATCCAAGAGCCAAATAAAACAACCCCCCTCAATTTTAAGAATTTTAACTAATTGCAATCTCAAACTGCCATGGCAACATGTGAAATTCCAGGAAGTTTGAGGCTGGACACAGAGTTGTATCTGACTGCTAAAAATGCAAAATGCAAGTGGACTTTCATCTAGAAGTGAAGAAACAGCAAGAGAATAATAAATACTGGTTAAGCATCTCTCAACCTTCCTTCAGAATGAGAGAAGCTGCCAGGTGGAAATAACTAAAAGCGATAAGCACTAAAGGGAAAAACCACTGTGTATTATACATTTTTATAGGGCACTGTGCATGACATGCACTGGAACAATGACAAATCACAATTTTAATATCAATAAATGAATTTGACTTGCTCAGGATTTTGAATTTAGAAACTTAAATATTTAAGACTTTGCACGTATCAGGACTTTGCTATTCATGAACTTCACTGGAAACTGAATATATTGCAATATATCCAACCAATCTATACTGCCATCTGGGATAAGGGGAAGACTGCAGACAGGGTTCAGGAAATACTGGCATTATTTTGTTTTTGCAGATGACCATTAATTTGTAGACACATAGACACGTGGCTGTACAGTAATGCACACAACAAGAGTTTATAACAAATTACAGCACAGACATATATGAACTTGGATACAAAGGAACAATACCTTAAAAAACAAAAGGTTCCTATATTAATTTTAGGAGATTTTAATATGACAGGATTTATGATACCAGAGGTTTGTCATGCTGCTTACATTTTGTCAGTACCACAAACAACTACAGAACTACTTGCAGATACAACACATTTATCTAAGTGATTGATATATAAATGAATGGCTCTCTCAACCATTTTCCCTCTCAATCCTGTACTTATTTTTTTATAGCACTTTTTCCAGACAATACTCCACAAAGGTACATTTTTCTGGCGTGAAGCAATGAAATGAATGTAATCAAAGTCCATTTTAGTGAGTGCACTAACAGGGCTGGAATGGAAAAACCTAAAAGTACAACCATCTTCTAGAATTAGTGACAGCACAGCTCAGTATTCCCTAAACAATCTTACTGGTATGATCCCTAGAGCATAAATCTGAAATACCACAGCCAACTGCCCTTTAAGTAATTAGCTAAGGCAAAGTCAAAATGACTAAAAAATGCTACCATTATATTGTTGGAGGTTTCTACAAAAATCACCTCAAGAAACAACATTTCATGAAAGAATGATTTTGTGTTAGTCCCCAAAAGCACAGAAACTTCCACCTTATAAAATGACAGATAAAATGTACAACTTGTGACTATCCTGCTGAAGTAACTAGGTCATATTAGACATTCCCTAGTCACTTCGTATGTTGTGCGCAGTTAACCAAATGGCATGCTGAAACAAGTCAGGACACAGCCACCCGAACTACAGCAAAACAAAAACACAAGTGTTCAAAATATATACTCTGAACATATTTACCGAAGAGTTTTCAAATGAAAACAATCTGGTTTTGTCATTATACAATTTTTAAACTGATTTTTTTTTTACGTTACGTTTTCTATTCACATTGTGTCTGCGAATCTACCCAATCAGTCTTTACAACTCCAGCATTCCACTTGCCAAAAGTTTGGTGACTAAAGATCAGTGAAAATACAGTGTGTGTGTCAAAATTCGTATGATGTCTCCAGTCTGATCAAGATAAATTTGAGGAACAAAGAGTCTGATACAGTCATCAAAGTTACTGGGAATAGAATCAGGCTCAGAATAATATAAAGAGTACACACCTGATACATACAGACATCTTCCTTTTATCTCCCTTGAGCTAGCACCAAGGTCAGAAAAAGGCACAGACATATATACAACAGGCATTAGACTCCAGAGCAGGAGGCACCAATGTTTTTAGGCAGAGTGCCAAAAACACCTGCAACCTCAACCTGTAAGATGTTGGTGTGCCAGGGGTGAACACTGGGGGAGTGCATGAGGGGTGCAATCCTTGTGGCAATGAAGCCCCAGCCCCTGCCTCATTGTCTACCCCAAGGTGCATGTGCCTGCCACGCAGCCTAGGCTGCTCACAGCAGGCAGCAGGAAGCAGCTGCACTGGGTCCACAGAGCCCCGGCCTAGCTTGCTGTCTGCAGCAGGCGCATGGGCACCTTGAGGTGGACAGTGGGGAAGGGCTGCATTGCCACAACAAGGATCGGGCCCCTCACAGCTCGCCTGCTGTCCACCCTGAGGCGCACATGCCAGCAAAATGCCTTTGCGTGCCATGCTCTGGTATGTGTGCCATGGGTTGCCTACCCCTGTTCCAGGGCTCAAGTTACTAACTCCAACTTTCTTTAAAAAAAAAAAAAAAAAAAAAGGTTCCCAGTATCATGGCCAGGAAGAAAAAAATTGAAGACACGAATGAAACTTGAAAATATGACCATGATACCCATGAGTCTGCAGATAGCCTGAAACAACTGGCTCTGAGAACAACTAACTGCCCAGGAGTCTCAACCATGTGTTAATTCTACCTGTCCACTGCAGGACTAGCTCACTCTCCCATTAAGGTATATCCTGGATGCCCCATCAAGTTGTTGAAGTCCAGATGCCATTACCACTTCACGTAGGAGGTCACAATACAGGGGCAGCAGTATGAATGAACTGTGATTCATGGAATGGACATTGTCTTCATTCACTTTGGTTGCTAGGCTCATCTTTGTCACACAGGGGCAGCTAAGGCAGGGGTGGGCAAAATGCAGCCCACAGGCTGTATCTAGCCTGTGGCAGGTCCCTTGGTCCCATGTGGCCCAGACTACCTGGCAGTAGTGCATCCTTCCGCCCCCTGAGCATGAAGTGGAGCTGGGGTGGCTCCGCAGCTGGACTGCCTTTCTTGGCAGACCAGGTGGCGGCAGTCTCTTCCACTTGCTGCTGCCACTGGCCTCAGCCCCATGGTACCGGTGGGGACCTGCGTCACAGTCCTAACCCAGTGTGTCCCGTGCTTGCTCCAGACTCGCCTGCTCGCACTAAACAGCAGCAGCACCAGCTGGGCAGAAACTGCTGCTCAGCATGGGGGAAATGTGGTCCCTCCTCCTCACCACTGTCCAGTGCTTCCTGCTACAGCTGCCCAGAGCATGCCCTTGGCTGCCCTCCTGTCACCGCTGCCTCCAGGCTGCCCAGAGGTGCATACAGAGTGGAATAGTTAAGGGCTCACAAAAAAACTCTTCACAAGTCATAGGCAGGTTATCAAGTAGTAGAAAGTCAGATTCATAAAACTTTCTTGCTTTCCTTCCAAGTAGTCCACCTCTTGAACTTAATGTGGGCTGGCCTGGGAGAGTAAAAAACTATGCTTTCACATGCTTCTATGCAACTGTATGGTAAGAACAATCATTGGACTGTCTGAAAAACAAAATACTTCATTTCTGTAATAATGATTATTCATGCTGGAAGAGCTGATTTTGAAGACAAGAAAATTGGGAAAATCAGGGAGTTATTCTAGGTGAGAAAGTCAATATTTCACTTCTCCAAAGGTCAAGGCTTTTTGTGGCAGAACTCTAGCTCAGTTAAAATCGAAAAAAACCCTTTTCTTTCTTGTGAACTGCCCCAAAACATCTATGGTACGGAATATGCTGCATGGAGCTTCCCAGAACAGAGATGGTTTCCAGTAACAAGACAACAAGGCAAAGCCCAAGGGTCCCCTTTGGCAATCTAAAAGCAGTTATATTAGGTATTAGTGCTAGCCTGTCTCCCTGAAGCAACAAAACAGAACTCGGGTGGGAAGGAAGATACGTCCATCATCCCTAAGCACATCATACCTTGCTGCTTAGCTCTGCAAATCCTGCATGCAAGAGGAGGGCTCTCAGCCGAATTACTTGACCTTTATTTTTTTAACGGAATTTAATTTTGCTCTGTTTTGCATTACATGTTCTCATTTAAAAAGAGAATTCTAGTATTGTAGCATAAATCTTCTTTCATTGCCACCAAGGGCAAGAATACTCAAAAGGAAGAAAGTCTGTCAACCAAGCCACATGAACTACTATGTTATAGGGGAGATCATAATGACTTTAAAGCTAAGTTGCCCCAAATTTTCCAGCATAAAATATTCACATACCCTTTTTTAAACTCTTTCCCCACCAGGATGTGGAGGGTTCTTTTGACATGTGGTGTCACAGAAGAGGGAAGCTGTCCCTGGAGCCACAGGACTGGAAAATTGTAGTTTAGGGCAGCCTAGACTAGTGCTCTCTCCTCCCTTTTCATGAGGCAGTCTTTTGCAAATGCTCCCCAGGCTGGAGATGCTACTGCTAGCTTGGGCAGTGGTGTACATTAGCACATGCATGTTGTTAGTTTGGAATTTTGTAAATATTTTTCTGATGATACAAACATGATTTTGTCCAGAGGCCTCTGGCTCATTCAATGCACATGATGCCTGTTGCTCAGGAATTTGAAGGATTGTTATGCATACATTTCCTCCTCCTTTGCTCTGAAACTTGGAAGGCGTGTAGTAAAACAGGGGAGAGAACAGAGACAGGTTAAGGCTGTTCAGTGCCACCTGGAAGAAATTGGTTCTATCCCTGATGATCTGTTAACAGTTTCTGCATGGCGCTCAGCAAGTTACTGTATGTTGTGGAAGGTAGTCGCTAACTTTGTGCAGCTCATTTTCTGGGTGCCTGACTTGAAGCAGCTGGGGCCAAGTTTTCTGTAGTGCTGAGCACTTACAACTGCAAATGAAGTCAGTAGGGGCTGCAAATGCTCAGCTTTTCTAGAAATAAGGCTGAGAGATGGGGAAGAATAAATAGAAGTCTATTCAGTCTGCTCCACATTCTCTGCATTGCCTTGGCCACATCCACAAGTCCCCATCCCTTTTTCCTCATTTAAAACAGAGATAACAAAACCCATCTCCTAGGGAAGACATGAAAGTAAATACAGTACTTTAGTGGGAAATATGGATATTACAGTTTGCGAGAACACATGAAGGCCACAAACACACAATTGCAATGGTGGACAACAAGGCAGGCAAAGGCTGCATTTGAAAGAAGAAAATATAAAGAAATATTGAAAAATTATCCATTTGAGAAGCACAACCCGCCTTTTATCCCAAGTATATCAGGGGTCCTACTGAGACCATGTGCATAATCAGACACCATGGCATACAGCATACCCCCAAGGAAGTCATATTAAGGTTGTGTGGACACGAGAATAAAGACAATTAAAAGTTAAGATGTTAAAGTTGTGCAGCCTTGATGTCTTACCTTGCAAGGACAGTTAAAAGTTAAGGGAAATTAAAACTTAAATGGAAGTACTGCTCTGTTGTACACAGGCCTACGGACATCATTATAAGTGAAGGGAAAGTGACAGAAGAATGTCGTATAAGCTTTCTGGGGCAAGGACTGTCACATTTTTTGTTTGTGCAGTGCCTAGAACAATGGGGGCCTTTTTAAGTTTGGCCTCTGGAGTTACCTGAATGTAAATGTTAAATTCATAAAAAAAAACCCTAATTCCTTTCCACATCTCTCTCCAACAGGAAGATGCACAGAAGCAAACTGCTCCCAAAGCAAAGACAGTAGATGACATTTTCTCCCCAAAAGCTGTGTGCAAAGTTCTCTTTTTATATTTCCCCTTTCTAAGCAAAAACGAATGTGAGAGAACAGAAACAAATCTTTGGGCAATACGCTGTTCTCAGTCTGTACACACAATTCATATCAACATGGACGAGAATCTCTCTTGGACTAGGGGCTATGTATGGGCCTAATTTTGCTGCTTATGAACCATCTTAATGTTCACATCTCCCTTTTAGTTGCTGGCAATAGAACATATCTAAATATAACTCAAGGGGAGGAACGAAGACAAATTTCCTTTCTTTCCTCTTTCCTTTGGATCTAAGAAAATAAAGTGTGCATCTTTCTTCCCCTCCACCCACCCAAGACAGCTGTAAGAAAGGAAGGTGGTGGGTGGAGGAGTGGGGAGAGATGGAAGAAAGAATGGAGGACCATGATTCTCTGAAGCTCTTTGTTTCTGACAATATCTCCCCCTATCATGGCCCTTGACTCTTTGTCCTTTGCACTGGGCCAGGAGCACTTGTGATGGGTGCTGCGCTCTGGTGTCTAAACTCAGGAAATGGGAGCAAAGGATTAATCCTAAACTAGCCCCTCACTCAGGCACTCTGTTTAACATTGCTGTGACTGGCACTTATTTTCTCTGCTCAAATGTTTGGTGGAGCAATCATCAGGCACACATAAGAGTACAATTTCCCCATGGCTGAATCCTGTGTACATGGATCTGTTTTCCCCAATATTCACAACTGTGTCCAACTGAGGGAGACTACAAATTGCAACCACTGCTATAGCGCAAAAGGTTTTTCCTGTGCCTTGCTATTGTGCCTGAAAATGGACCAGGTCTCCTATAAACTGTAGCAGACTGCAGACATAGGAACAACACTTTGGAGGTTCTGAAACCCAATTGATTAAATACCACAATCAACGCAGCTCCTTCTGAGAGGATGCAGAAGTCTTGTGCTCTTTTCAGGATCTCTGAGCCAGAAAATTAATTTCTATTTCCAAAGGCACAACTGGAGATTTACCAACAAGACTTGTACGTATGGTGACATAAGGGTTCATTGTCTTATAGAATTATCTGTATGAGCTGCTGTCGCTGTAAATTTAGAAACCTAAGATTTGTCATGCCAGGTTAAATTAGTAGTGCATCAAATTCAGCATCCTACTTCTGACAGACGCCAAAATCTGATTCTTCTGAGGAAAATGGAGGGGGGTGGGAAGGAGACTATAATATAGCCTTCAATGTTGTTTCAAAAGAAAATGTCTTCCTGGCTCTTGTCATGACCAATTTATATCCTAAAGCATTAGAGCTGATTACTCCTGTACTCCATAGCATTAACTCTGACTACCGTAGCTTTCACAGCTGTAATTGTTAATGGTCTAACATTAAAATATGTCCTTTCTTAAATCTATCTAAAGACCTAAACATTTGTCCCATATTATACATTGCACAAGTTATAAAATGTGTTGCTAGTCATTTGGTGAATTTGTACCCTTTGCTCCCATTTTGCACCTCTGAAACCTCATAGACCCTTTGCAGCTCTCAACCTCCAGCCACCACCTCTACTGGGACTGAATTCTGCTACTCCCTACTTCCAAACCTGGCATTTAGACTAGCTTCTCTTGGAATTCACTGTGATTACCTTAGCAAGTCTTAGTGAAGCAAATTCAGTAAGTACAATGATAGTATTAGCCAGGGGTCAACCAGATTACAGAAAGCAAAATACTATTGATTTTAGGACAAAAGCATAAGCAATAAAACAATAAACAGTCCACATGTGCTAAAGCTTACCAGGTCTCACCCATGGACACCAGTTCTGGCAGGTATATTACACCAGCTTGTCAATTCTTTGTTCCAGACTCAATGCCTTACTGTCCCATGTCAGTTCTTGGATCAAGTGCCTCAATCTGCCCCTAAATTGTGCTAGACACTTTCTACGGTTCTCAGTTCTTTGCTTGGCAACTTTCTTCAAGCAATTCAAACCCAGATACACTTCCCCCAGGCAAGTAGGGCGTCTCCAAACTGGTTTACCTGCTTAATGATTTGCATTAATTACCCTCCCCAGTGATGTTAGTTCCTGTAGGAAACTCCTATAATTTCCTCCTGGGGTCTGGCACATCTCAGTGCTTCCTAAGTCTCACATTTGCTGCAGTCCCTTTTGTCATATTATGGGATAATATACAAAGGTAAGACTGGCCACCTTTCCTAAAAATCTTTCCTAAGCTTTTATTTAGGAGAAAGAATGTAGGAGACCCCCTGTCAACTCCTGATGAGTTTTTACTTCTACTCCAGTGGAGCATGCTGATGAAATATGCAGTTTAACGAATCTGCAACACTCTGTAAGAGAGGTAATTGTCTAACATTGACAGAGCGCCTGGTGACTCAGCACTAGAGGTATTCAGGGCAGAAAGAGGCGGTGCACAGTGAAAGCAACTTTTTTTTTTTAAGTGTTGGTTTATAAGTAGAAGCTGCAAAGTCTCTCCTGAGTGTTTTTTAGTGTGTGAGTATTTATTAGGTTTTTTATTGTTAGATAAACCCTGACCTTCAACTCTAGGTGCTGTACTTAAAAATATAGCCTGAAACTTATTGTGACTAAAATCCCAAGGAAAGCTTCCCAAGATGCTCTCAAATAAGCTTCCCAACATTCACCCATCCATCCATTACTCTACCAAATTAAGGTTTTTTTTTTCCTTCACTGCACACCCCCTTCCAACCCTGCTTTCTTCACTGTGTACATTAATTTAAAATGATCTTCACTCCCAGCAAAAACAGGAAACAATGTATTTTTCCAGAGCCCGTTAAGCTGTGTTCTGTTAGGTCAAAGCCAGCAAAGCGAGCTGAAAAGCCCATCTGAAAATGTTCTTCACCACCACCTCCTCATCTAATAATGTTAGAATCACAACATCAAGGTATCATACAGAGAGAGAGAAAGTCTCTAAAGCAGCGATAGTCAAACAGGGTGCCTTAGCGTGCCCTGAGAGTCTTTATAGGGTGCTGTGAGGTACCAAGCAATGTTAGCACAATTAGGTATGAAAACGTGATTCACAAGATGAACCTAGGGATTTCAAATAAGAATTTATAGTGTTAAAAACATTCTGACCTCTTGTGGTCAACTCTTGAGTTTTTTGGAGTAGAAGAATATGTGACTCTTTTCCCGCAGACTAAAAAACGAGTGAAAATTAAATTCTAGCATTTTCCAAGGGATGCTTTGAGTCTAACAAGGTTAAGAATCACTGGTCTAAAGCAGCAATAACATAAACCATTTAGAATTTTATAAATCAAAAAACACCCTCAACCTGCACTCAGAAATCAACTGGCAGCATGTGTCAGTGGCAGAACACATGTGCAGCATGCATTTCCTGAGTAATATTCTGCCATCTCCAAATGCTTCCCTTTCTCCAGTTTAAGATACATTAGCCATCATGAAAGTGACAAAAACATGGAAAACTCTTGATGTCCACATGCAAAATAAAAAAGATCAAGATCCTCTTGAGACATTTGATGGACTATAGGTGTTATTGGAAATTTCTATTTTATAGGGGTTCATATCATTATATAATGTTCTATGCCTCAGTTCACACACCAGGCTTTTACCCAGGGAAAGAAGAGTTTACTAGGTCCTTTCTGTTAACAGAGCTGTCTGTCTGCTGCACAAGACAAGACAGAGCTCCAGAAACAGAGGAATTGAATAGTTTCGTTGACACACAAAACAAATCTTTGGGTTGCACATGTTCTCTCTAATGAGAGATCAGGTCCCTCTTTCAGGAGCTGAACTGGAAGTTAGCTGTTGAGTGATGGCCATGGAATAACCAGGGAGGGTCAGGGACTGAAAGTGGGAAGGAACATATAGAGCAGGAGTGTGTTGTCCCCTCCGCCCCCCACCAAGCCATGCCCAAGCTGGCTTAGGGGGACTTTCAGAGACCAGGTAAGGCTTCAATAGTCTCAGAGAAGCATCATTCCTCCACCCCCCTCCAGGTACTCTTCTATGATACAAATACCTCTTGCACTGAGCCATGCACCTCTCTAGAGGTAGATATTTATCCAAATGTGAAAAATACCAAATACTTTTTACTGATCAACAAAGAAGTATATTTTTCAGCTAACTCCACCTCAATTACAAGCAAAATCACACAAGAGCATTCCAGGTGATCTTCCACGCAATTCCAGGCAACCAAATCAGGAACTGGTAACAATGACACACAAACTAGAAAGCAAAGAATGGCCAAATTTCCTTTAATTTAAAACTAACCTGAAAATAATATCATTTACTCATGAATGTGATTGATACAGCTGCAATCTTCCATGGAGATCCACCAATGCAAGGCACAAGTGTCAGCCTGGCAGATCCCAATGCACGGTCAAGTAGGGTTACTGTATGTCTAAGTTTTCCTGGACGTGTCCTTTTTCTGGGTCCTCCGATTTCTATCCTGGCAGTTTTTAAAAATATGAACAAACGTATGGGGATTTTGCTCTGCTAGTCCTTTTTCACCATTGATGCTTGTAGAACTGCATTTCCTGGCTTGCCCTAGAGACATGAATGCTTACTAGAGATCAGGGTTTTCTGTTTGCAGTGGAAAAATGTGGATTTTCCTCTTTAAAGGAGGAAACTGCAGGTTTCCCTTTGCAGCCTTCCAGCCTGCAAGGAGCTGCTTGGGGCAATTGGAAGCAGGAGGCACCACATGCGTCTGTGCACATACACGTATGTGGCCAAGATACAGCCAGGCAGGATAGTGGGAAGAGCTCTGGCAGCAGGTTAGTCTATGGGGAGCAGGGGTCAGAGGGTCAGGACTTGGGACTGTCTGGAGGGCTGTGTATATGTGGGTGTGTGGAGGGGGTGTGTGGAGGGGATGGGTGTGGGGGGGTAGGTGCCTGCCAGTGCTGGGGCAAGGTGTCTGGGCACTGAGGCTGGGGCTGGGGCAGGATAGAAGGGGAAGCATCTGCTCCTCCAGTGGAGGAAGGAGGTGGTGGGGGGCGGCCCTTGTGGGCAGTGGGGAACTGCATGGCTGGGCTAGCAGCACCAGGGTCAGTACTTGTGCTTGCAGGGGTGGGATGGCTGGGAGACCCTGTCCAGGGGAGCCATGGCCAGGCCACCTGGTATGGCGTGGGAGTCCCAGCCCAGGGTGGGGGGTACCACAGCCCTCCCTTCCTCTTCCCTCCAACCTGCACCAGGGCCAGACTCACTCAGCCACTGCCCATGAGCCACAGCCACTGCAGCTGCCACGTTCCAGTCCGGTCAGGATGGGGGCAGTTAGGGTCTCCCTCCATCAGGGCTGGGGGGAGCAGGGGGCTGTGGGTCAGGTGTGAGGGGCACCAACAGGGCAGGGGACTACGTCTTAGGAGGGAGGGGCACTGGGTGCGTGGGGGACGGTAGGTCAGGAGTGTGGGGCATTGACAGTACCAGGGGACTGCTGGTTGAGAGTGAGGGGTGCCAGCAGGGACAAGGAGCTGTGGCCTTATTTTTGTTTTACATCTAATTCCCGAGACAAAAACACTTGTTATTTATTGTAACAATAAGAAACTGCCCCTCCACAGTCATATTCCCCCCCCCCCAACAGTTGTCTTCTTTTTGGAATTGGAAATATAGTAACCCTAGGGTCAAGGCTTCTGTTTCTATGTTAGATTGGTTTCTTTTTTAGATTCCAAACTCATTGTATGCAAGGACACCCCAGGGGACTGCCCTAATCGCTGCACTTTTGCCTGTTTAGCAGAAGACCCCCTCCCTCTGGCTCTGGTCTAATCTTATTGTTTTCTCTCCCAACCCTAGGTCCACTGGCAAGAAAATAATTGCTATCTTCTTGCCCTCACTGAGGCACAGCCAGGATTGCAAGCAAGCAGCGCTTCCCCCAGCACAGACAATGTTCAGGCTCAGAGGACTACTAAGGTCAGAATCTGGTCAAGCAATTTAAGAGTTTTGCTCTGTAGTGCAGGCACTTTTAAGAATTGAAACTGAAATAAAAAAAATAAGGCAAGGGTACCATTCTGTACCATATCCCAGTTGGTCTGATTCTGTATTTGAAAGTAGCTTTAAATCAGCAAATGAAAATGCAGAAGCATTAAATCTGCTAAGAAGCCAAAGACAACAACGCAACTTATTGCTTAAGCATTTAATGAGGTAATACTGAAAAAAAAAAAAAATAAAAATCAGGGTCAGCACCAGTTAATACTTATTAATTAAAGGTGTCGCATATATAACAAATACCCCTCTTAATGCTTCAAAATGTCTGAATCCTTCTTACAACCTCTCTCACTACACTGAAAAGAATCTTTATGAACATGGTTCTGTGCTTTTAGTAGTGGCTGACAATCATAAATCCACATAATGTTCAGAAAATAAATCTTTTGCTCTCTGCTGCCTGTATAGGAACATTAATCTTAACAAGAGGTGCACAATGCAGGACCCCCCATCTGCATTAAGTAGGGCAAGTACGTTATTCCTGTTAATTGTCCTGACAGAAAAGGATCAACACCGCATTAATCCATTTACTTCATGGCTCTATGAACATTTTTCCTGAACTCTGCAAAGGTGTAGCATGCTTGCTTTTACCAGAGCTAAAGATACTTCATGTGTAATTGTCAACAGGCCAAATGATGGCCTGTCTCTTCATCCACTTATAGAATTCTGCACAATTCAGGGGAAAAGAAATCTTATTTTTCTTCATTTAGCTGCTTGCTTATTAGTATGTTGAACCGCACCAATTCAGGGTGAAAAGTAGTATCATTTTTTGTTTTATTTACCTAAATGAGCCCACCCCACATTTCAAAAACAAATCATGAGAAGAACAACTTATCTGTAACAATAATGTTAGTGCTACAACAGCAACTAATCTCACTAGCACAAAAAATGCCAGGCAACAGCAGCATTTATTAGGCCTCCATTTTCCTCTTACCTTAGTCTTGTCACTGAGAAAAAATACCAAAAAGTATTGTATCTACATTACTATGTATGTGTCTGGAAGCACCCCCTTAAGTGTCTTTATACTGAGATCCTAATCAGTCACATAAATTGAAGGAGAGCTTGCTCATCTATCAGGGGGCTCTGTGGGAAGAGTACTAGAGAACTATAAGTACATATGTTATCTTTAGGGGTCTACCCAACTTGAGGAGGCAACTGGTTGACTGGTGTCACCCCCTCACCTCCATTACCAATTAGTGGAGAAGACCATCCATCATACAGCCCTGCCCCTCACTGCTGATTGGTGGAGATGTGTGGGACTCCATGACAGGTAGTCCTCTCAGCCCACCAGTGGCGAGGCAGGGGCGACAGCCATTTTGCCTGCTCACCTTCTTGCCGGCAGCCCCATTTGTGCTGGGCTGCGTAGCCGGGAGGTCTGCTGGTTCCCACTGGGGAGCCAGCATTTTATTTTTAATAGTCTTTTTGGTCCTTCCCTCTTCCCATGGATCTTGCAGAGATCACCCAATTTTGTGATTTCCATGGAATCATGATTTGAGTAGGTCCCTAATTATCTTGCTTGTGCTCTCACTTCAAAGTGAACAGTTTCCAGCCTGAACTAAAGTGAGCTGGGTCTTGAACCCCTAATCAGAGCAGTGCTGATCAGCTTGGATTCAAAGTACAACTGAGCAAATGCTGATAATTTTGTCTGTAGATGATTGAGGTATTTGGGCAAATACACAACTAGGAATACATACCGGCTATATCTAAGTAGACATAAATGATAGCATATGTGTTAAGAAAGCCTGAAAGCAGCACTGGGCACACATTCAGGACTTCTCTAAGGCATCTATTCAGTCTAATTGTCAGACTTGTTCCTGTGCTGACCACAAAGCACCTGGCTGGGGCCTGGTAACTAGCGGCAGGCCTAGGCTCAGCAGAGGCATTGGAGGGATGTTCAACTGTGTCTTGCATCATTTGTTGGCTGTGTAGTGTAAGCGAATGTAATGGACATTTTAAAATATCCAGCACCAAATGCCACAAATTTAAAGGTAGGTAGGTGTCAAATTCCTACTAAACTCCCAAAGAAACCAATTAAAGTTCAGCACCTAACTACCTCTAAAAGTAAGTGTCATACTGTCAGGTACATCTAAGCCCAGCATCCTGTATTTCACAGTAGCAGAGAGTGGATGCTAAGAGGAAGAATATTTCTGCAGGGCTTATCCAGTCTGAACTATTCCCTGCTTTTCTTCCCTTGTAGCTCAAAGACTCAGTAATCTAATTTGTGGATTGTTCCCCAAACTATGCTGTTTAATACCCACTGATGGACCAGCTCTGCATCAATCTGTCCAACCCTTTTTTGAACTAGTTAAATTATTATCCTCTACAGCAAAGTTCTCCAACCTTTTTAAGGTGAAGATCACCTTTTGGAATGAAAGGTCACCCCAGGATCTATCACGTCCCCCCTCGCCCCACACACCCCTGGTCTGTGGAGTGTCCCAGAACTGTCCGGGCCACTTCTGTGCCATGGCTGTACTGTGCTGTGCCCACCCGGCAGCCACAGGAACTTGGCACTGGGCCGCTGCCACGCTGGGTCTGGAAGTCTCTGCGATCCAGGGCGGGGGTGTGTGTGCGTGCGTGCGTGCGGAGTGGGGGGGCTCTCACTGCTGGGCACAGCATAGCAAAGGCCCAGGATGAAGCAGCTGTTGCCATGGGCTTCCTGCTGCATCCCAAGCATAGGTGGGGGGGCATGGGCCCCCAGGGCCTCCGCCAGACTGTGCCCAGTGGCAGGAGCTCCCCACATGCCCCTAGATGACTAGATCTTCCCAGACCTGGCTGGGTTGGGGCTGCCCCCATGTGAGTCCCCGCAGTTGAGCTGAGCCACACTTGCATGTGGCCAGCTGCAGCAGGACTCAAGGCGCAATGGCAGCAGCCTCTGCTGCCTCCACAGAGATGGGCAGGGAGCCCCCTGCACCCTTGGAGGAGCCCCCCCAGGCTCCAATCCTCCCACCACCTGGCTGGGCTAGGGCCCCCACTTACCTTCCCCTGCTCCTGGCAAGACTGCACGGTCAGTCGCTCACCGCAGGGGCCTCGACCTGGCCCCTGCCCTCCCCCAAAGATTGACCTGCTGGGACTAGAGGAGGTGGTTGCGTACATGCACGCACACCCAGCTGTCCCCGCAGCCCATGGTCTACCAAAAGAGACTCCAGGATCTACCTGTAAATTGGGATCCCCAGCTGGTGACCACTGCCCTAACAGCATCTTGTAGCAATGAGCTTCGCAAGTTAATTACGCAGTGTGTGAAAAAATCCTTTCTAATAACTTCATTGTAGATTGCCAGTTCTAGCCATGTGAGAATCTGCCCCCTGTTACTTTTTTAAAGTCACACAGCAAAGAGTGCTGGCTCTTAGCAGGAGTTCCTGTCTATCAGCTCCAAGCTTAATTACAAGATGATATGGTTGAACCCTTTATAACTGAACATTTCTATTCATGAAGATGCATCAATCTTGTTTCTAAAAAGAAAGATGAACTTCTGCAACAATTCTGATAAAAATGAGTTACAAAGTAAATTTTACACAGAGGTAAATCATTTTCTTTTTGAGAAACTACTTTCAGTAATATGTCATTACAAGTAAAGGGGTCTTCCAGTATCTGGCATTTATTCTTCTTGAATGAGCATGCTAGAAATTTAAAGACTGCCTTCTTTTATAAGATACTTCTCTTGATTCAGTCTAGGAAGAATCCAACTAGTTGCTAAATAATTTGCTGGAATGTTTCTGTATGTACAGAAGCAGATGAAATACAATTATCTGTGATTGCTACATCTCTTCACCAGAAAAGGGGAATTAGATATTTAGCCTTTAAAGTCCTGCTGAGACAACTGGAACACAAGCATCTAGCTGTGATTAAAAAAAATAGCTAAAAAGCTGAAACTCACTTCCTGTGTGGATAACTCTTATTCCACACTAAAGGAACCTTTTTCCTGCCTACCTTAAGTTTACTTCCAAAGCAACTAAAAAGACTTTCCTGGATTGGTACGCGTGGGAAACAAAAAGCCACTTCAGAATATTGCAGACTATATACCTGTGTAGCCAGGCCCTTATAGAAGCCTAATCTGAATTGCTGTTTCCTCTGCCATGTTCAGAGCTGAGCTATATATAAAACAATTTTAAAACACCAAGTTTAAAAATCGGACGCAATTCCAACCCCCACCATAACAAACAATAATCAAAAGAGGCTATTTAAATCTAAGTAGCAACACTATGTTACCTACTGTCAATGGTTCCAATGTACATGCACCCATTCCTCAGTCAAGTTCAAGTAGTGCTGTGGAATCCTACTTTTAGGTGTTCAGGTTTCTTAGAACAGGGTATAAATTGAAACAGGGAGAGGGGGATAGAAGGATAATTTCAGCAGACTTACCTGAGGACCTCAAGTTAATGATCCATTTAGGAAAGATCAGCTTCAGTCCTGGAGGGTATGCCTACAAGGCACAAAGCTGTATCATTCAGAGATACACAGGATAGACTGCTCAGGGAGAGCTTGGGTTTTGGGAAGTAGCATAGCTGGTCAGTGCAAAAGCTCCACCCTAGCTAATGCACACTACTTCTCAAATGAACAATTTGTGTAGGCTGAGCCCTGTGTTTAAGCAACTGTACTGCTTCTAGTCCCTGAGCTAACTGGGATATATTTGCATGGCACTGTATAGTGCCATGTAACATACCCTGAAAATGATCTCCAAAAGAACCCTCAAAACAACCTACCTGACAGAGGTTTATTCCCCTATGAGAGGATCACTTTAGACACTGCTCTGAATCTGCTTTTTTATTATAGCCACATCAAACTTCCTTTTAAGAATACTTACTCAGCTCTGCCTGAGTCAGGCAAGTCTGAATGTCCAATACAACAACAGAGAGACAAAATGGATGAGATTTTCTCAGAGACAGAAAAGGCAGGCAATTGCCCGCTCTTGTTCTGAAGTCCCAAAAAGAAGTGGTAGATTTAAAGTATTCCAGGTAAGGTTTTACAAGAAAAAATGTTATGTCTAGGGCTATTAAAGATACCAAGCCCCATTTTGAATGAGTTGTTTATTGTCTATGATAGAAACTGTTTGCCAATACTGTGACTTCAGCTAACCCTTCTAGTAAATATGTTAGTTCCTAAGATGGCATAGGCAAAAGTGGATATTTTCCTGATTAGGGTTTGGGGCAATATAATAGGGTTTGGCGAGCACAGCTATATTGGTTAGGGTGCAATTTCTACATACCTAAAAGACCAACAAAACATTTAAATATAGACAGGACTGAGAGGAAAAAAAGGTAAAGTTGCATTTTCAAGCTGTAGCCAGCAGTCCCATGAGATTTTCTGTTTTTTCAAAAAACTTGAAGACAATTTTTGAAGGCAATACTCAGTCAGTAATACTCAATCTGCTAATTTGAGCCTTGATCATACATAGACCCTGTACACATGCAGAACTCCAAATTAAGTCACTGTTGCACAAGATCAGCAAAACTGAGCCCTTTACTTTTTTAGACATGACATTATTTCCCTATCTTTTTAAGGTACACTCGGACAAGTTAGAACTAGATTAACATGGTTAAATATATTTATGAGAACACTGTCAACTGAGCTCTATGGCTTCATTAGGCTAGATTCTGAGATTTTAGTGGGTGTTGTTCATGTTCACTTTTAGAGCAGGTACAGGCTCATACACTGCAGAGGGTGTGACAGTAACTTTATTTCCCAATGCACACCTCCATCAGCTGGTAAACTCTTTTGGTTAGGGAACATAGAAGGAATACAAACACTTTATGATGACTTGTAAAGCATCCACTGAATTACCAAATCAAGTTTCCAAAAATTTAAATTTACATCAGAAAACTGGCCAGGAAGTATGCATATATATGTGGTTAAAAAACAAAAACAAAACAGCCATAAGAACAAAACCCCCAAATCTTCCATCATGTTGCAAAATAATTAGATGTGAAGAATTCAGACACTGTAAGCCAGATTACTTTGAATGGAAGAGCACACAAAACATTTTGCTGTGTGATGTGTAAACTTGCGTCTACTTCCCTGACAGATGTAAGTGCAAGAGTTCCCATGGTTTTAAGCTCTGCCTGAAGCCCAAGGTTTGCAATTACATATTGCAGCAGATACAAGAGCACCAGCATCAGGAAACTGAAAATCAGACATTGTTTTACACATTCAGATAGGTGACTATGAGAACAGAGGGGAGGAATGGAGACAGGAAGACAGAAAGGAAAAGATGGCTGCTGTGAGAATCACAAGCTCTGTTCACCCAACCCACAGTGAGAAACAGAAAGAAATTCTTTACTTCTGCAGTCTCAGCCTATTATAGACAGTGATTCTTCCTTTCTCTTTGAACCCTACCTGGTCAGCTCAAATACAGAATTACCACATTTTCTCACACACAACATGAAACGTTCCCCAAAAAGTCAGCTGCTGGAAATTGGGATGTATATTAAAAGAAAGAAGATAAAGTAGCAGCAGTTTGTGATGCTTAAGCCTCTCTCTGGTAGGCGAGGAGGGCAGGGGGCACGCCAAAGTAAGGTTCTACATAGTTCATAGACAAGCAGTAAAATGAGCATGCTAGCCTCCCTAGCTGCTGCTACTTATTTACTGCTACTTACTAGTATTTTCAAGGAAAGATGTTTTTTAAAAGGCAGGATGAAAAAGAAAAAAAGAGGCGTACATCCACTTCTTGGGTGTATTGTATCAGAGAAAATATGGTATGCCATTTTCCCCAACTACAAATCACCATACTCTAAGAAGGGCTGCATAGTTTTTAAGGAGAAAAAAAAAGCTTTTCACCCTATCTTCACAGCCTAACAAAACCTCCACATTTGTAGCACTTGACGAAGGTTGTTTCCATACTGTATAACAAAAAAAAGATAGTAATCTGTGATAATTTCACAGACCAGGAGTAGGCAACCTATAGCCCATGGGCCAGAAGCATGTGTTCTCATCCGCAGAGCTGGGGAGCTTTGGCATGATTCAGCAGCTGGGGTGTCCACCTGTGCTGTGGCTGGGCAGTGGGAGCTTAGCCTGTGCCGGGATCAGGCAGCAGGGAGCTTCACCCATGCCATGGTAAGGCAGTGGGGAGCTTTGCCTAAGGGCTAGCTGGAAGAAGCAGCAGTGCCTGGGTTTTATTTAGCACTGGCTTGCCTCAGACCTAAATTGGGTCATTCTGGCCTGCCATTGAAAATGTTGCCAACTGCAATCACAGATTATTAAATTTTGAGGTTACATCTCTTTTGCCAAGGTCACACAGTGAGAGTTGTATATTTGGCACAAGAAGCCAGGTGTGCTGTTTCCCAGTTCAGTGCTCTAATCACTCATCCCATCCCATCTCCCAGTGTAATTTATTAATTTACATACATAGAGTAGTCATACTGCTTCTGAGTAGCTTATTCTACCGTAGCCAAGATTGTACCATAGGATTTTATGGATGGAGAAGTAATTCATTCTTAAAATTGTACAGACAGCTCATTGCAGCATCCTACTTTTATTTTTTAAAAGAGAAAACAGGTGACACTACCAGGTTTTGTGATAATTACAGGATTTTTGGTTTAGGAAAACAAAAATTGGTAAGGTTTTTCTGTGGTATTAAGAGAAACACAAGATTTCTTCATGTAAAACAGCAAATGTGTCAGGGTTTATGACTATATAACAACATCTGCCCAAAAGAAAAATGGTTATTGCTACAATGCTATGAATATAGAAATGAGATATTTTCTGTTGTAGATATCACAGGTGGTGTTATTGTGGTCATTTTGCATCTAATATTATGATTAAAAAATTAATCTGTGCAGACTGTGGAGAAACTAAGTCAGTCAAGAGCTTATGCAACTATATCAGAAAGCTATGTTTCTATAAGTTACCCTATACCTTAAATTATTTTAATGCAGCAACCAGAATGAAAACAGAGAATAGAAATAATTAATAAATCAGATCTGCAGCCAAGCTTCAGCCAGATTCTATTATCAGAGGACATGAAAAAGGGATCGAGAGTAAAACAAAATATAAATGAGTTATGCTGAGTTCCAGTGTTTATAACAGTGGATGTAAAAAGGGCCATTCATTATTTATAGTTAAGAAGGCAGGGATGTCAGATGGGAATTGAAAGAATAGATACGGCTTATGTCAGTTCCAGCTTGTTCACATTTCACGCAAGCCCTGTGGTCATTTCAGAATGCCCAGTTTTCTATTATAAATTAATCATAGCAGTGTGGTTCATTGTCAGGCATTATGAAAATACAGGACCAGCTGACAACCTGAATCCTCTTATCATTTTAAAAACACAAACAAATCAGTTGTTCACAGAACAGGTAGTAAGAGACACAGATGTGCTTTTTTGGTCCCAGAAGGAAGAATATTTGGAGTTTTTCATCAGTTTTTAAAAGTCTGATGAAATTACAGCTAACCAATGTATGCTTTTATGTATTTCAAGAAGGATGCAAATATTGGGACACAGTTTAAAAAAATCATGCTATTAGACAGGCAGTGCTATCAGAAGTATATGGCTTGAAAGGCATATAGAAGGCATAAGGAACCAGAGGTTTCCTTCCCTTATTAGCTTAAGAATATCACCAGTAATGTATAGGGTGATAAAAGCAAAAGTACTATGCTGAAACTTCTTCACAGCATAGTAAACTTCATTAGTTCGTATTTTTTCATGAGCAACCAACTGCAGCAGGACATTGCTAAATGCGTTTTGTTTTAATTAAAAACATTGGACCTTGAATTCATGGCTGATGTGATATATCTGGAGTTAAGTAAAACATTCAATAACTTCCAGAAAATTCTGATCTCAAATGTAATTGCTATGATCTTGGACATGTATTACCATCACACTGAGATAAGGAAGGGTAATTATTACAGGCAATGTGTTGAGCAGTGCACAGGCTTTTACAGCCATGTGCAGCTTATCTACGTTTTCATTACTACCTAGAAGACAGAGTTAACAAATGTAACAACACTGTGTATAATACTGAGTTGGGGAAGCACTGGGAACATCAGAGATGACAGAACTAATACAAAATGTCTACACAGATGGTTTAGAAATTAGAGTGAACTTGGAAAAAGGCCAGCAGGGCTAGCTGGGGAAACAGCAATCGCAAAGAGGAAGCCAGTGGGAGGAAGAGTCCTGGAGGGAAGCCTAGGAGGGAAGCAGCAAAAAGGGATAGAGCCCATCTGCATGTGCAGAGGAATCATGTCACAGAGCAGGGAGGTGTCAACTCTTGTCTACGTGGCTCTGGGAAGATACCAGCTGGAATGATTTGTTCAGTTCTGAGAATTTCAATACCAGGAAGATATTGATGCATTCATTGGAGGAAACTCAGAAATAGCAGCAAGAATGATTAAGCCATTACGGTGATTCATTTGTCTACCTAGGCTTGTGTATTTTGTCCACTTCAACAGTACCTGAGAACCTGCAAGGTTCATATAGAAGAATGAAACCCATAATTTCATTTAAGGAACAATTGCTAAGAGCTGGATAATAGTTTATATTTTCCCAGTGAGGGTCAGGAACTTGTGGTGCACAGGAATAGATAGGAATAGAGGGTATAGATAAAAAAAGAAGAAAATTTAGGCTGAATACCATGGAAATTTCCTGACTCTGAGATCTATTCAATTGTGAACAGTCTCCCAGTGGACTATTAGCAGAAAGCTGTGGAAACCTAATTTCTCAAGACTTTTTAGATAACTGGATAAAGCCCTAGAAAACATACTGGCAGGGAGACAATCCTGCACTAGCAAGGAGTGAGACTGATAACATATTCAGTTTTTGAGACAGCTAAATCTTGTATTAGTCTAGGATTCATTTAGAATATCTCTTTAGGCTTAGTGCTTTTAATCTTGGATCTTTAGGGAAAAAAGAAACAAAAACAACCAGGAGAAAAGTCAAGACACAAATGAAAAATTAAAAAAAAAAATTAAGGCTGTTAATTAATTGCAGTTAATGCATGTAATTAATGCATTTAATACTTCTTGTGTTAATTTTTTCTAATGCATTAGTTGTGCATGTGGCTGTGGAGCCAATGCCTGGGCTCTGCTCTGTTGCTGTCACCGTCGCCTCTGGGCTATCCAGTGGGGCAGCAGTGGTAGTGCTGCAGAGGACTGCAGGGCAGCCTGGGTGTGAGCTTTGGGCAGCTGCATGGGGGAAGGGGGAGGAGGTGAGGGGGAGCGTGCACAGGCAGACAAACGGCCGCTGTCTGCATGTGGCCAGGAATGCAGCCTGGCCCAGAGCTGCGTAGAGCAGCGCCCTGCAGGTATGTCTGTGGGGGGAAGGGGCATAGGGGAAGAGAGAGTTGTGGGGACACAGTGAGGTCCCCATGGTAAGGGAGGGAGTGAGGCAGGGGTGAATGGGGCCTCAGGATTGAGGCAAGTCATGGGACAGAGCCACAGGCAGCTTGTCCAGAGGCGTGGGGGAGAGGTGCCACTCCTGAATGCACCCCCAGTGCAGGCATGGAAGGCATGTTCTCCTAGATTTATGTATGGGACAGAAGTGGGAGTGGGCTGCCTGCTGCGGGCTGGGGTGTTGCGCCCTGCTGTCTTTGCCCCAGGAGCTGCAAAATGCCATGCTGTGCCTCCTGTGGCCAAGCAGACAGGGGACATGCAGCATGGCTAGCATGTGGCTCCCAGGACAATGGCAGCAGGGCTCAGAGCCCCAGGCTGCTTCTGCCCCATGTACAAATCTAGGGGGCATGTGCACCCCATGCTGCCCCTGGGGTGTGCACAGCAGTGGGGAGTCATACCCTCCCTGCGCTGCTGGACAAGCTGCTTGTGGCTCCATCCTACAACCTCCCCGAGCCCTGCAGTTTCATTCACCCCAGCGCCTGCCATACTCCCTCCCTCACCGTGGGGGCCTCAATCTGCCCCCACACCCTTTCCCCCTATAGACTTACCTTCTGGGTGGTGTGTGCGTGTGTGTGTGTGTCTGCTCCTCACTCCCAAGCCACAGCCCCCACAGCTCTGCTGCTGCCCCTCATTTCTGGCCCACAATACTCCACATCCTGCCAGCGTGTGTAGGGACCACGCCACCTGCCCCCCCCAAGCCTCCCTACTCACACACCAATAGCTCCCAACACCTTCACAAACAAATTCCCCCCCCACACACAACCCCACCCCCAAACCCACAACCATACAAAGTACCTGCCTAATTTTGAGTTTTTCCACGCATAATTTTGATTTTTTTAGCCAGGCAATTAAAACTGCGATTAACTGAAACTATTTTCTTTAATCACGTATCTAATCACAATCAAATTTTTAAATCGTTTTACAGCCCTAAAAATATATATATTCTTTCCTAAAGCTTTGAAAAGAATTTGTTCGTCTCTTTAACAAAGTAGACTTACCAGCATGATTAGATTTATATCAACATACTATATAATATCATGACCACCCACACAGAAGCTACAAACTCTTAAAATCTCCCTTCTTCATAAAATACAATGGAATTTCTTAGAGCAGCCACATTAATAATAAAAATAATATTTTTCACACAACAGATTGATTATAGTTCAGGTAAACACCCCAAACCATTAATTAGGTAGACTGTCTACCAGTTTGTCCTGCGATTTGTGTTACTTTTTGCTTGTCAGAAGCCACGGACAGGCATTCATTTCTATCACTGCAAATTTCCTGGGTCCTCCCAGGCTGGAGAAGGCACAAGAGAAGCAGTTCCTCAACTACTCCCCTATCATGGGGAAACTCCTCTCTACCTTCCCCCAGTTCAGACTCCTCCCATCTAGGAAAGGCTCACGGTTGCAGCAGCAGCTCAACCCCTCTCCTGACAGGGAGAAGCCATGTTATGGGGAAATGCCTCCTCACCTTCCCAAGACTGGAGTCCCCCCCAAATTTCTCCATTATGCGAGTTGAGCAGAAGCTTACAGGTCTTCATTCTGGCATAAGAAACCTTTCTTGCAGGGGAGCTCTTCCAAGTTCCCAAATGGAAGCTCTTTCTTGTGGGTGGCATGTTTCTCTGCAAGAAACTATGCAAATGCCTGCATGCTGGGGGAGCAGCATTTTTCTGGAAATGTAACACCTGTCCAATATCTGCGTGAATGCCATTAGAATTCACTGCAGCATGGTCAAGACTCCAGATTGTTTTTGAAGACAACTGATTCCAGACCTTAACAAAAACGCTTAAAACATTTGTTCGATTTGGTTTCTAATAATACAGGACATGACAAGAAGAAGGGGAAGGAACAGTAAAACTAATAAAGCATGAACTAGATCTACCACGTTAGTTCAGACTGCTAATCTGGGGCAATGCTAGAGGAAGAGACTTTAACAACCATTTAAATATAGCTCAACCAATGAGGCTACCCTCCAAATGAGAAAGAGTGAGGTTTGCCTCTATAGGTCTGAGCGTGCAACTGACTTCAGAGAAAAGCCATTTGAAAAACCATAAAATATCAAGCGGCTCTCTATTCACCACAGGAAACTGCTATGGCCTAAATACAAAATGACTCAGAGGTGTTATTGCACAAGGGGCCATATGCAACGTGGCCTTTCAGAATTCACCTGGAATCATTTTTATTACCTCCAAAGAGTTCCTTCAACTGGAGTGGAAACAGACCATAAATTCCTTCTAGCTACAGAAAGATGAAACCTCTGTGCCTCATAGAAACACCAGGGGAAGGAAGATTTGGACAAAAAGGATGGCAAATCTTATTGCTGAACTGCACAGGAAGCCAAATTAACTCTGCTTAGAAAGTACATTCATGTAGTTCTGAGTAAGCGCCTTAGTCCCCAGACAAAAAAAAAAAAAATCACAGACTGGAAATATGGATGGGTTAGATAAAATCCTTAAACTATTTTATAACAGAAGTCAGTATTAACAGCAATGAGAGGAGTGTTAGACCTTGTATGGAAACTGAACACAGAGGATCAAAAGGAGGGCCTGGAACAACACAGAAATCCAAGGGGTTATTCAAGATTCTTCTATAGAGAGATCCTAAGCTTTGGAGTCCTAAAGTACTAAATCAGTCAGAAAGTCCCTACTGGAGCTGAAATATTTCCTAGTAACCCTGTTATAGTTAAACCAATATTGCCAAATAGATTATAGCAAGTCAGTAAAACACAGTATGAAGAAAAAAAAAAACAGGGGTAGAATGGGGGACAGAGAGAGAGAGCAAGAGAGAGAGAGAGGAAGGGAAGGAGGGAGGGAGACAAATCAGGGTAGTGACATCTGCAGCTTAAAATGTTGCTTTCATGAGCCCATGTCCCAACCTTTAAAATTAACACTAAGATACAAACTAATTTCAGTTCAAGTTGGTATCTAAGAACAAATATTACCTGACTGATAGCAAAGTCTCCCTGACCAATTAGCTATAAAACTGAGGAAGAGGTGAAGGAGCAGTTACACACAGGCAAGCACATGGCTGCCAAGTTGGAACACTTCACTGGAAAAGCCACTTGGGTAGACAGGCTGATCCTGCGGTACAAGACTAACACTACTCATAGGTTCATAGATATAGGATTGGAAGGGACCTAAGCAGATCAACAAGTCTGACCCCCTGCCCTGGGCAGGAATGAATACTGGGCTCATATGACCCCTGGTAAGTTTAAGCTCATATAACCCCAGGTATTTATCAAGCCTCCTTTTAAAGACCCCCTAAGGTAGGAGGGAGCACCACTTCCCTTGGAAGTTGGTTCCAGATCCTGGCCGCCTTGACTGTGAACTAGTGCCTCCTGTTGTCCAGCCTGAACCTACCCTCAATCAACTTGTGGCTGTTATTCATTGTTACTCCAGGAGGCGCTTGAGGGAACAGGGTATCACCCATTCCCCTCTGGTCCCCCTTGCTAAGTTTATAGACAGCCACTAGATCACCTCTCAGACTTCTCTTGTGAAGGCTGAACAGGTTCAACTCAAATCTCTATTCCAGAGAATATGGAATTGGCACCTTTGAACTACCAGGATTTGCTAGATACATGGAGCACAGCGGCACTACTGTTCATCTTTACTCAAACTTATTTTTGTTTGCAGTTCTCAAGCAGGGCTTATGTGGGCAAATACTGGCACCAGGAAGAACTCTGCAGGGCAGGACAGACTCTCTCTCTCTCCTTAAATGCCCTGATGCCTTAACCAGTAATTCCTTCCTCTAACTTATCTTGGTGACTCTTTGACTGTCATCATCTATCCCCATGTCTCAAGAGATCTTCCCAGGACCTGTGTCATACTTTATCATACAGGCTTAAACTGGACAGCATTTCTGCCTCTCTCTCTCTGCTACTAAGTATATCGATCCTGCTTTTGTTATCTTGATTGTGTGAACTTCCTTTTCCTCTTTGACTTCCCCAGATTTCCCTCTGTTCCCTTCAGAGTATCTAAAATGATCTATCTTGACATTCTAGCCACATTACACGCAGTCACATATCTTTTCATATCTTGACTGGCTTTGTTTCTCTATTTGCATTAAGTACAGGTTCCATGTCCTGACACATGAAGCCTCTGGACAACATCTTACCAAAATTAAATGAACTGTGGCAGCCTAGTGCAAAGTTATGAGCCCAAAAGATGCCTTGCTATCTTGCATTTTCAGTTTCTAAATGTTTTGGGGGATTACAGCATCTAGTCTACAGGAAGAAGCAGGTTGGAAAAATGTATCTTCTCTATGAGTGAGAGTGCATGAACAAGACACAAAGACAGAAAAGATGAAAGACACTTAAGATGTTTGTGTCTGCTTCCCCAGCCAGAGGCAAGGTATCCCAGTGATTGTTGTGGAATACACAAATAAAAGAAAAGTTGCATCTGAAAGGGCAAGACCGCAGACACAGCTGAACATGTAGCAAAACTCCCAGTTTTTCTTTTTTTAATTTATTTTAAAATGCATTCCCTCCCTTTTCCCCAACCATTTCTGACTTTTTCTCTCCCTCTCTATTCCCTATAGATAACTATAAGTGAGCTCAGACTTAGGATAAGCTTTAAACATGTTTATTTTGGTAGCAAGTTTTTGGTTTTGGATATCCACCGTTTTATATTGTATTATTGTTAGGTTTGCATTGATTCTTACTGTTGTATATTGTGTTATGATTATTTTTGTATTGATTTGTATTGTTTCATATGGATATCGTATGGTTTAGCCTTGTGTTTGTAAGTGAATCAAAGTAATGCCAAGTTTCCATTTTACATGTCAAGCCTCCATCTTGTGTCCTCTGCCTGGGCATCCTTTGTGTTGCAACTGTATGAGTCACGTACCCTTCCCAGGTAAACTGGTTCCCCAATGAATGAGTGGGATTGGAAATGATTGAAATACAATGGTAGCAGGCCTCTACTGAATGGCCTCTAATGACTGAGCCATCACCTCGCATTGATTCATCCAGGAACCGCAGACCTCACTCAGGAACAGAGACAAGACCAGCAACTGAAAGACAAAAGACCCTGCAGAACCAGCAACTCTCACCGTTACAAACACCCAAAACTGCACATCCCTGCATGGAGCACACATGCTCAGTAAGCCAGGGGCTGACCCTTGCCTGGGCATGCCTCCTGTCAATAGGGTCACACAAGGTCTGCCCCTATAAAAAGGGGCAGTGAAGACAGACACAGTGGGATGTCCTTTCCATCTAGACCAGCACCATGCCACACCACCTATCCACTCAGAGGCCCTGTTGGTGACTCCCCCTCTGGACAACACCTACTAGACAAGGATCCCTTTCCAGCCTGGATAGGTAGATATTACCTGCACATCTCCTCCTACAATTTGGACTCTCTCTCTCTTTCTCTCCTCCTGGACTTCAGTGGATTTCAGCCCCTGCACCAAGCCTCTCTAACCCCTGCTGCCATTGTGTGTGTGCGCATGTGTGGGGGGGGGTGCAAGGGAACCAATAAGACATTGTTCCATAAAACCTGTTCAATAAAACCACTGGCATTTGCAACCCTGAGTTGGGTCATGTTTTACTAAATCCCAGTCCCTTCCCTATCCTAAATTCCAGCCTTATTCTCTCTCTCTCTCAGCTCTAGCCTCCACCCCTCTCCACTCAATTCCTACTGCCTTTTCCTTGTGACTTTCTGCTGCCTTTCTCTGCTTTCCCACTGCTCCTGCTGCATTTTAGTCCCTCCTGCTGCTTTTCCTGTGATTTTCTGCTGTCCATCTCTGTTTTCAGGCTCCCCCCGCACCTTCTATAGTCATATCCCCCAACCCTGAAGCTTCCCAGCTCCTCGTGGCTGTCCTGCAGTTTTCTCCAGCTCCCAGCACCTACTGCTGCTCCCTGCAACTTCTCTAGCTGCTCCGGAGTCATCCTCTGGCTCCCCACACTCAGAGACCCTCTTTAACACCCACACTTTCCCTTAGTCCCACTTTCCCTCTCCAGCACCTACCTTTTCAGCTCCCCCATGGCTCTGGCTCCAGTCCCAGCCTCTGTGCAGGTATCTACCCTGCTCTGCAGGCTTTGGGCTGTTGTCTTTTAATCAATTAAGATCAAATAACTTAAAGTTACCCCCCAGCCTCAGTTCTTCAGCACAGGCCCCTGTAGTCTACCAGTTCTAATCCCGGTCCTGGTCCCTACACTTCTATTTTCTTACCTTAACCTTCCCCCAGGTATCCTAAGTACACCAAGCACATATATACATACACATCACAACACCCAACTTAGGAACTCACCTGTGTAGGTGGGTGGTATGTGTGTAAATTAGTGAATACTCATATATAGATAGATATAGATATCATTGTGTGTGTATGTGGGGTATATGAATTAGTAATCCACGTATGTGTATAGGATGTGCAGGTGTTGGTAACTGATTCCGTCTAAATTTGGTGTATGTAGCATGTATGGGCTTAAACTGGTGATAGGTGTGCATGAATCTAGACTAGTTATTTTGAACATGTGTGTATCTGAGTTGCTGGTGCGTGTGTGTGTGTGTGTGCGCGCGTGCGTGCATGCATGATATACGAATTAGTGATCTGTGTTTAATTTTGGGGGTGTATAGTATATGTGTTTGAATGGGTGATAGGTATGCATGTGCCTAGGCTGGTTTGAATGTGTACGTGCCTGAGCTGGTAGAGTGTGTGTGTATGCACCTAATTGATTTGTGTGTTTCTATATGTGCGATTGTGTTACACCCTCCTAACAGTGTAATACTGAGATCCTGAGAGTTGGCCTGACCCCACAGGGCAACAAACATATTAGACCACATGGGCCAATGGTACGTGCTACATACCATTACAGAATGAGAGGGAGAGGATGCAAATAGAGGTTTGATTTTCTGCCAGCACAGATGGCATTACTTATGGGGAAACTGACAACTCAAGGTTCATCTTTGTATCCATCAGGCCTAACACCTCTCTTACTTTTGTCCCCTCTTTTTGGTCAGAGTTTGGAAGGGACAACAAGAGCTTCCTTGTGTGAGAGAAATAGGAGCTCAGTAATAAGACAGATAGTGGCTATGGCCCTAAGCAGCAACCTTTGGCCTATGCAGGTTCATACAGTGTGGAAGCAATGCTAACCCAAGACAACCTGAGTACCAAAGTTGGTTGGAAACACTGAGGGACCAAGTGGGCAACAGAAAAACCAAACCATATAAAAAGTGAGCAAGCACACAGTTGGAATGATTTGTACTTTGAGAAGACGCCAAAGAAACATTGTTAAAGAAAAGGTTGCTGCATATCCTCCTCCATTCATAGCTTTTGTTAAAACTGCATCTTGCAGACTTGAATATACTTTTTCAGAAGAGAATTTGTCATTAATAAATTGTCATTGTTTATTAATGCGAAACAACCCCAGCAAACTGAGGTTCACTAGCAGACTTGGGTAGGGAAAAGGTAGAGTCCTGAGACATCACTTGCTTGGCTGTGGGAAGGTTGTTAAGCCACAGAATCCTAGACAAAATAGGCAAGTATCAGAGGAACCCGTGTTACATTCGGCTGTGTGAAGGGTATGTACGGGACCCTGCTCCATTCTAACCGCTGAAAACAAGTAGAAAGGAGACAGGAGGAAAACACAGCCTGAGTTTAAAAAACAATTGTCAGAAGAGCTGGCCAATGCAAAGTGAGGACGGAGGTTTAGATAGATCCCTGAGAGTATCATGGACGCAAGCGTCACCTTCAATAAACAGCTGGAAGATAAAAGTAATGTAAGTTCTTCTGGTACCTGCCTATCTTTGTCTAGGCAAGTGGTTTTCAACCTTTTCAGACTCAAGGCACCCCTCATTTGACTCGAGGTATCCTCTCATTTCACTCAAGACAACCCACCATAACTTTTGCGAATCAAGCACCACCCCATTTCAACTGCTAATGTATTTATTACAGTGCTTACCTCTATGTAGAAAGGCCAAGCAGATGGGGCAGGGCAGGGCAGGGATGAGCCCGAGCCTGGACTTTTTCTTCTCACACCTCATGGCACCCTTCAAAACATCTCATGCCACCCCGGTTTTCAAGAATCACTGCTTTTGGGGTAGGTGCCTCTCTTACCTTCTAGGATAGGGTGTACAATATGCTTTTTTATGCTAAATCTTTCTCATCAGGTACATAACTTTGGGGGCAGCACTTAGAGTTCCAGGAGACTACCAGCACTTTGCAAAAGATCCCCACTCAGAGCAGATACTTGTGACACACTGGCTGAAGCAGTAAGGGCTGCCAGCTCTTCGCCTGCAATACCAGGTCCTTGTTGGGGCTGAAATAGTGGAAACTTTGGTAAAAGAACCTAGTGCAGACAAAACCCCAGATACAAAAAATACTATAATTACAGCTGCTGCTGGATAACTATGATTGTAATAAGAAGAAATGAGTTTCACCAAAGGAAAAAAGTCATGTAGAGATTTTAGAACCCTTGTTATGGTTATTTGGACTGTGGTGTTCACATGGAACAAATAGACTGAAATAAGTCTCTACCCCAAAGAGCCTGAATTCAGGCTAGATAAGGAAATGCAGAAATTAAAGTTCCCAAAAGCAAAAGAAATTCAGCAGAGTTCTCCATTTGCTTCTTGTTACACAATTTATACATAATGCACTGTCTTCTCCCTCTCATACACATACAGTAACAATAACAGCACAGAGGACTTGCATGCAGTTTTTAACGCCACAACAATATCTGCAAAGTATCTGCACTGGAGTTAATGCAGCAAGTGGACATGTCTACACATGCATTAATGTGCTATGGTTACTGAGCATTAAGTTTAATACCTGTAATAACAATTACATTGAATGCGCAGTAGCTGACACAGTACTGCCAGCACATGCCACGTAAATGATGCTAATGTATAGTAGACTAATTCTACTGCACATTAGTGTACCAGCATGGCTTTT
This sequence comes from Caiman crocodilus, assembly GCA_030014935.1. Taxonomy (NCBI): domain Eukaryota; kingdom Metazoa; phylum Chordata; order Crocodylia; family Alligatoridae; genus Caiman; species Caiman crocodilus. The sequence continues at coordinate 672,458 of JAGPOW010002514.1, read as the reverse complement.
ACCATGATATGCTAATGCACAGTAGAATTTGTCTAATGCACATTTGGCATCTCATTTAGACATACCCAGTATGAATTAAATGAGTCTATGATTGAAGATGGGTCTCAAGTTTGCTGCTGCTGACCTTTACAATTTCTCTGCTTTGAAATACAATTACAAATGTTAGTATGCAGTAGCATAAACTCTTTCCATCATGGTAAGATGAAGCCAACTCTAAAACAGCATGCATATCACATTTACTGCATGTCACATTTACTGAAAGGCAAGTGCTGCTGGGAATCAAGTACAGAATTCAGTAAAATACTCACGAGGAATCTAGGTTTTTGAACCATGCGTTCAAAACAGCTTAGCTTTATCCATTAGAAACTGCAGGAAATCATTCTTGTCAGGCTAACTGAATCTAGCAATCATTTGCTCTTTCACTGTCCTCTCACTTGGATCTTGCAGTAACCTAACCAGCATGCACCACCACAGTCAGAGCTTGGGCTTGCATACCACTTAGAATGGTTTAAGTGCAGTTTAAACTTGAAGCAGACAGATACATAAACCTATTAAACTGGTTTAAAGCCACCAGGAATGGTTCAAAAGCATACCTGGAAAATCAAATACTATTTTGAATGGTTCACTGTGAATTAGTTCAATGTTATGGGTGAATACCAAGCATTCCGTGACATGGGTCTGGTCAGGCTTCTGGGCATCCCACACTGCATCGCTCCTCACCCTGCCAACACACATGGCTGCAATTGGCTACTCTGGTATGCAGCTAGACCTGTACTGCTCCCCTTTTTTTCCTCTTTAACCAGTGAGCTCCCTTGCATTGTTTATTCAATAAAAGCTATTTTTACTAACAATTAGCTGTGTCCTCCCTCCTTCCTAACTGCAGCTGCCCTTCTACTGACCTTGAGAACCAAAAACATGGGTCCAGGTATTCCTTTCCCTTTGCCCCAAGTCAGCCAAGCACACTGAAAACTTTTGTCAGCTGCAGGCTATTGAAGCTTACTGAACTCAGATTTGGGAAACAAGGGAAAGCAGAAACATGACAATGCCCCAACCACAGGTCATCCATCCCTGGGACTGTCAAAGTGTGCTATAAGCACTCCTCCCACTTGCCCACTGTGATGCATACTGGGCTGGGCACTCATTTTCACCCCGTGGTCAGAACCACAGAACTTCACACAATTGTAAAATGGATCCCTATGGGTACATCTATATGTGCGCTTTACTGTGGAGTTAACTAATTAGCTCCATAGTAATCTCACTGTCTACATATGTGCTGGTATTAGAGCGCAGTAAATTAATTAACTCTGCCATAAGATACTCTTGTCAATGACACAACAGTACCATCTTACAGAAGAGTCAGTTACTGTACTGAAATACATGTGTAGATAGTGACAGGAGCTGGATGAAGCATGAGAGTGCTAAGTGCAGCCCAGGGCTGACCCCCCAAACCTGCTGCCAGCCCAGATGCACATGTAAATGCTGTGCACAGAAGCAGTCAACTCTGGTGTGAACTGTGCTGGAATTTATCACATTGCCTTAATAGCACATGTAGATGCACCCAATGAATGACATTTTGGAACAGTTTAATTGTTACGCATCTCCATAGCCTCACTGTCTATTCCAGCATGTGGCTCCTACAGATCCTTCAATTTTAGACAGCAAAGAAAATAATAATAATAGTGTATGTCCCTTTTGTGGTATGGTTGTGCAGCAATGTTACGTACATGGATATAAGCAATAAAAGCTAAAGCAAAAGTTTTTCCATCCGAAAGAAAAGTGGACTTACTCTATTATAAATTTAAGATATAAATTTAATATAACATTAGTTCTGCTCACCATCTGGGGCTTACACTGCATTTCAATTTGTTTCAAACTGCCTTCTAATTACAAACTGTATGGAGCAACTGCACCCTATCTCTGATCCTGTATTTGCGGGTTACACCCCTTGGTTACACCTCCTTTCTTGGTTTCCCTTCAGCTCTTTCACTCTTGCTTGGATCACTTCACATAGCCAAATTATTTCTCTGCAAACCCAGCTACTTCCTCTTTTCCCCCAAAAAGTCTTAAAACCCACATTTAATAATTTAGCCATGAATCACTGCATAGACAATACTTAAGGATCTGGGCACAGGACTGGAAACTAGGCACTTGCAAGTTATATGATTGGCCATGACTCCTTTTGAAGCCCTGAGCCAGTTTAACAACTCTGCACCAATACTCCTATAAAAACAGGGTGTTTACATGTGAAAAAAAAATCAGTACTATGATTTAAACTGCTGTGGCTTTCAATACTAGAGAGCCAGGAAAAAAGAACAGTAAATTTATTATTAACATAGGCCCCAGAACAGTTTTCAATAGTTTTTCTTTAAAAAAGTTACACCCTGTGCCTAAAGGGTGGCTCTTGAATTAAATATCAATAAAGATTTCTGGAAATATTCCATTACCTAGAAGAAAATGGGCTCACAACACCAGCTGCAAAAAGAGGTCAATGAAAGAAAGGGCACGACACACCAAGCTAACCACAGACCTGGCAATTGCTTGCTTTCTTGATGCCCTCCCACCTGGGCTGTGGAGTAATCTAGTCAGCATGCATCCTCACCGCAGTATAGTCATCATGTGTGTCAAGACCCAGCATTTTTCAGACCCTCCAACTTCAGCCACTGCTCAAATACTACAGACTTTCCTCTCAAACTAGCCTTCCCTACCCCCACCTCTTCAGTTTCCTTGCCCATCCCTGCTCCTTTCCCCCCCAGCTAACCTGCCAAACTTCTAACACAACAAACATAAGGAAGCAAGAATCACAAAAAACCCAGAGAAAGATAATGATCTGATTAAAGTATTCAGCTTAAATAAAATAAAGGAGTGGGTATGGGAGGGAGGAAAAGATAAAAAAAAGAAGCTTTAGTGTTCTGCCTGGCTGCTTACAGAGCCATAACAGGAAATAATGCCTGCTTCATGCTATTTCCAGAAAAATCAATAAACTCACCTAGTAGAGACAGTTTGTTCTTGACCCAGATTTGCAGTTCTGGTTGCAGGTTTTTGACTCTCTGTTCCTACTATACAGCATGAACTAGAGAGATGAATGATCTAAGTCAAGTCTCAGGGGGAGCAAGTAGTAATCTACTAACCCACTAACTAGCAGTACTTTTATTCTCACATGCCCGGTTTAGATTTTTCCTTTCTTCCTAGGCAGATTCCAGCCACAGCTTTGAGTTACTTGAACTGCCTGTGTTCACAGCTGCTTCCTCAGCACAAGCCCTTCTCATCTATGTGTGGTGGTAGGTGTCGTAAGAGAAGAAAGTATTCCTTCAGATCAACTCTGAAACTGTGCCCTGCTCTTTCCCAGAACAGGAATAAAGTTGCATTTGTCAAACCGGAAAAATATACGCAGAATGTTAAGCCCAAGTAATTTAATTTTCTGTTGGTCCTTAGACCAACACGGCTACAACCAACAACTCTGTAACTGTTGGTAAATAATCCATGCCCTCCTACACTCACAGGAGTTCAGTCTGACCTGTATATTCTATAACTTACAGCACAGAAATTGCTTTGTTATTAACATGCTAATTACTTTTAAGCATGCAAGTCCAATAAAAGAATGGCATTTTGCATAATTCTGTAGTCTAGTAATTGTTTTCCTTGCACCGATGCTGCTAGACATCCTAACCAGGCTGCCAATATTTAATCCTGCTTCGTTTGTAATTTGTGCATAATGTCACAAAATGCATCGGACAGCTAATTATTACTGAGACTCGCTACTGATTATACTTATTATAATTAGTTACTTATAATTAGTAACTAATTATTACTAATTATAACTGAGAATTTCTGCTTTCCTGTTTCTCCTTCAGAGCTTTTTATCCACGTGAACAGGAAACCTTTTGGTAATCAGCCTCCTCCCTTTTGTTCATAAACATTGATGCTGACTACCCATGAAGCAAAAACAAATCTGCCCTGAATTCAAAGACATTTTTGCATTCCTGTTTCTCTGAAAATGTCCTGCTATATACATAGACTATTTTTTCACCCACACAAAAGCAATCTTTACTTCTCAATATCTTCATGTAATAATAATAATAATAATAATAATAATAATAATAATAATAA
>JAGPOW010002514.1:625229-668251 GCA_030014935.1 Caiman crocodilus | reverse complement strand
TAATAATAATAATAATAATAATAATAATAATAATAATAATAAAAATCAAGCTTCTCCTTTTACTAAACTGAAGCTGACTCGGCTTCTGCCTTCTCTCCTCCAACCTAACTCCCCATGAATTGATTTTACTACTCTTGATCAGTATGATGCACATGTGACAGTAGGACATCTCCATCAAGACTAATCTCGTATCAATAAGAGCTTTCAGTGCAACTCCAACTAGAGATTAAGTATAAACACTACTTCACTGACCTTCTCTACAGACAGAAAAGCATTTCCCTTTGCATGTCATGCTTCCAACCTGACAAAGCAAGGGATTTCTTTTCACATAGCCAACTTTTAGTAAATCTGAGTAATAACAAAAATATAGTATTAAATTTACATACCCTAAAATTAGGATTAAAATTACTTGGGTATTTTTTCACTTTTTTGACATGGAAGCTCCATACATTTAAGTACATTAACAGTACACATACAAGAACTATTATTAAACAAAAGGGTTGGTATGTCTCAAAAATGCAACTCTTAGCAACGTGCAATAAGCACATTGTTTATTATATCCATTACAATAGCATCCAAAATATTTTTAGTACTGTAGAAATGTATAGGAAGACACATCACATACTCCAAAGAATGATATATTAAAATATTATGGAGCCCATGGGCACTAAGGACAATATTACACAAGCACTCATTGGGTATACCATACTAAAATACAAGCGATCAGTAGTAAAGACATGACATAAATGTATAATACATTATTAATATCTGGCTTGCAAACCAACTGCCACTAAAGTCCTAATGACATTTTGCAGAATCTGAAATACAGCTCCATGCCCCTAAAATGCATCAAGTATTTGTAGAGTACAGTGCTATGTATATACAACACTTTCTGTCCGGATATACATATGTCACCTTACTTGCACACTCTTATTAACAAGGTAAGCATTGCTGGCACAGACTACTATTTCTGTCATTATCCCTTTCAGCACTTGCATACTACAAAACATTTTGTTATGGAAGAGCCCACCCACAAAAAAGTCAAACACTCATACAAGAATGTTTGTCTTGTGCACACATCCTTTCTGGGGAAAAAAACAACAACAATCAAGGGAAACAAATGCGCAGATGCACACATGTTCAAGGAGATAAATCCTCTACAAAAGAGTAGTGAGGAACACTAGCTCTTCCTAGGAAGAAATTCTGAGGATGAGTGAAGCTAGTTCATTTCAACTGAGAGTGCAGGGATTATCTGTTTGAGGCTGTAAAAAGTATGCTGCGACTCAGGTCTTGCCTCGAGGAGTTCACAGATGAAGATGTATATGAATTCAATGACCTTTATACAGTCTTTAGCAAATGACATAAAAAGTGTCAACACCTTGGAGGAAAAAGGGGCCCTCAAAAATCCACATACACAAGCCCATGGATCTGCAGGTCAGTTTATTTAAATGGGTTAATGGTGTAACATTCTGAATATGCAAGCCCCTATATTAAAAGATAAAATTAGAGCTCATGTCAAATTGTTTCTCAATACAAACTATTTTTTGTTCTGCTAATCACTGCCTGCCACACGGGAATATTAGTGGCTTTTATTTGTTTATTCTGCAACATTTTCCCTTACTTTTCCAAAATAATTACCAATATGCTACCTACAACAGTAGCACATTGTGACTACGTTTAGGGAAGTCTTTTTTTTTTTTTTTTTTTAAGTTAACCAGTTCCACTCCTCCCAATTAGATGACAGCTTGGGGTCAGGAAAATCACATGAGAACTGTGAACAGCAGCTGCAAATAGACAGCCTTATGTATTCTAGCTCCCCAAGACAGCTTTCGCAAGATCCAGTTCTTGCACAGACAACCACTTCTGGCTTCAGGATGCTTAACCCAAACTGTACCCCAGCTACATACAGGTAATTAAACAGTCGAATGCCTAAATACAACTCTACAGTCTTCAGTAACTGCAACCCCCTCATTCCCCCAAATCAATCCAGAATGAACAAGCTTGGAGAGTTTACTGTACAAATAATCAAGGGAACTGATCCACTACATACTTATAAAAGAACTACACTTTGCTCATGTTTCTAAAACAGGAACGTTTCAACAAACCTACACTCTTTCAAAGACAGAACGCCTCCGTGCCTTGTATGTTGGAGTGATACCACCTTTGACATGATTATATTAATACTTTTCCTGCTACACAATCACAAAAGTTAGAGATTATGACTTGATTACCCTGTGTCTTCTGTCAATCTTTGCCAATGAAACGTTCTCCCATAATGTATTTTACAATGTTCTCCCAAATACAGCTTTAAACATCTCAAGTAATAGGGCTTCCATCACTTCCCTTGAAAGGTTGTTCTATAAGGTCCTGTTTTTCACCCATTAGATAACTTATCTTGACATTTAGCTTAGATTTATCTGATTTTAATCCAGCTCCTCTAGTCATACCCCCTCACACATACTAAAACAAATCCTCTTCTATTGTTTTGTTCTGACCATTCAAATACTTGGATAGTTATGACTAAAAGAAAATCCCCTCAATTTTTAGTACCTTTATTTTTTATCTCCAGGGTCTCCTTAAATGTTTTTATTACAGTACTCTCCTACAAATTTGTGTCAATGTGGACTTCTTGGTCCTTTTAGTGCCAAGCTGCAAACTGCCCTGCCTGTTCCATATTGTTGATGGCAAGAAAAATAATCACCTCTAATCTTAACTAGTCTAATACTCCTAAACTGATGCTGTCAATCATCAAAAATCCAATAGCATTGCTGTGCCAAGCATTGAGCTAAAATTTTAAGAGGGGACTTAAAGTATGGTGCTTTTTTGTATTAGCTGCAGAACATTGAACACATAAAAGCTGCTTTGTTTCATAAGTGGTAATAAATAAAATTGTCTCAAATCAGTGAAGTGGCACAGACTGCCCCTAAGTAATGTAAGGCTAAAAAACACCTCTATCTGCTATTACCGTATTTAAAACTATCCCAAGAACACACAGCAAAGCAAGAGCACAAAAGCAATTTAAAATAACTAACTTTACAGGATCAGAGGAGGGGCTGGATGCTTTTTCTTTCCTGTGATTTGAATGTGGTTGTCTCACTATGTCCAAGAATTACTGAGACAGAATGATGCAAACCCACATTTTCACCAGCTGCTAGAACAACAGAAGGATTAAAGCAGATGATCAAGGCATCAGACTGGTGCCCAAAAATGGGAAGTTCTACCTCTGCAGCACTCAACTAAAGGATGAGATGCAGGCAGGCAGCTTGCCAGCCAGTAATGGCAAATTTAAAAGCAGTAAGTACCTATAAAAAACCCAAAATATAACTGCCTATAAATAACAAAATAATAATACTGCCATGCTGGACCCTTGGACACCTGTAAAACTGGCTAACTCAAGAATACTGCCAATAGCAAAACTTACCTTTTAGTTTCATCAGTTTAATTTCATTTGTATCCTATTAGCTTTGGAAGAAATGTTTTGGGGCCAGTTTAATAATAGAACAAAATGTCCATTTACATTGTAAGAAATGTATTCATGTTTTAGAGAAGATCAATCAATATTCACCTGCCCCACCCTCCTGTCTCTCTCTCTCTCTCTCTCTCTCTCACACACACACACACACACACACACACACACACACACTCTCTCTCTCTCTCTCTCTCTCTCTCTCTCTCTCTCTCTCTCTGCCCAAGATACAGTGTAAGTTAAAATAATGTTCAAGTTCAGTTAAAATAATGATGCTGTACACAAAATTTCCTTAGGGGTGGCTCTGCCATTTTCCTGAAACTGAAACGAGAAAGATTCATCGTTTTATTGGAAGCCTGGGTTATGCCAACTGCTCTTGAAGTGGTGGTGTTGCTGCTGCTTTTAGATATAAGAACAGTGTTAATAGCTTCAAGTGACCTATTTATGTTCCTTCTTTTAATGGCATGGCTGATTCCACTGAAGAGCTATGCTAGACCATCTGTCTGCCTGACAAAGAAAAACAGCTGGATCACATCAGCCAAAGGCAATGGTGGGTTCAATACTTGTATACATTTTTTATATGATGCATAAGCAATTTGCCCATACATGATACCACCCTAATGACCTTTTACTACCCTCTCTTGAATAAATGTATTATATAGGTCTCTCATCTGTAATGTTCATTTTGCTCAAGAAAATGTCCTACAGTCTTGTCTGACTATGTTAGACCCTTAAAATGGAAGGTGGTGAGATGCAGTCACCGATAAACCAGTTATCCTTTCATGACAATCAATGCATTTTTTATGTAAATCTACCTACTTCTATGAATTCATCTGGGTAACTGTAAAGAAACCTTAGTGTTAGCTGAAGGATAAATTAGGGCAAGGCAGCAAGAACTGTAGGGTAGTGGTAACTCAGACCTTAGTAAAATGTGAACAGTGTTATGACACACTTTCAAAACTTATCTCTCATAACTTTTTTTCCTGAGTGTCAACATGTCTGTCAAAGGGCTGATTTCTGGGAAATGATGGACTTGTGGAGAGGGGAGCAGAATATCTTACACAGATAGTAAATGGTATAAGTAATATTAACTGTTGTTGGGGGAGGGTTGGGGGGAGAGGAGAGGGAACAAAAAGAGCATGACCAAAATATTGTAATATTTAGGAATTTAAAATTAACTACACCTATTCATAAAAATAAATCAACAGGTTTTCAATTATTTAATCTATAAATATAATGTTTATTGAATTACATATATTCAATACATGCAAACCTTAAACTCTAGTTTCTAATCTCTTGGTATAGGTCTTTGACAGCAATGTCTATTACTGAAGTAAAGATTAATTAAGTATCTGATACGTGATTATGCTGCAATGAGGACATTCCATATCATCACTGGCTACTGTTCAACTGGCATGAACAGCATGATATTTCAAGAGAGACCACAACCACAATTCTGCTTTTAAAAGACTAGCCAAAGCCAAGCTGGGGAGCTATCCAAAATGCATTCATTTTTGCTATATGATGGAAAATTTAGCAATTCTCATTGCTAGAATGCAGGAGTTGTCTCAAACCTCCAAAACACAAATGGTTTCTTGTACAGAAATATAATTGTAACCAGGGTTTAGGTAAATGAACACAGCCAGATTTTCAATATTTAGGTCTTCAGATTTGACCTAAAATTCTGCACACTGGTAAAATAATCCACATACCTGTTCAAAGAACAAAAGTAGATGCAGGCTTAGCTTGCACAATTTAAAGAGTCCTAAAAGAGCCATTTTTAGAGATATCCATTAAAAGCTGTATTCAGGAAAGTTAAACACACAAATTCTGTATCTGCATACAACAAGGAAATGCTGTGGGTATAGTGCAGATGAACTTCAGCAACCCTTTGACAAAGTCCTGTATGGCCTTCTCATAAACAAATTGGAGAAACATGGTTTTGACAAAACTACTATGAGGCAAATAGCCAACTGACTCAATGGCCACAAACAAAGGGTAATTATAAATGGATTTGTCAGAATGGCAGGAGGTCTCAAATGAGTCCAACAGGGGTCTGTCCTGGATCAGTGCTATTCAACATACTTATTAATTACTAGAATGCTGGAACTGAGAGCTTCTTGAGCGAGTGTGCAGATGACACGAAACTGGGAAGGACTGAAAACATGTTGGAAGATAGGACTGCAATGTAGAAGGATCTTGACTGATTGGAAAGTTGGGCTAGAGCTAATGGGATGTAGTTCAATGCAGACAAAGACAAGGTGCTACACTTTGGGAAGAATAATCAAAAATACATATACAAAATGGGTGACACCAGCCTGGATGCCAGCATTATGGAGAAGGGTCTGGGTGTCTTGGTAAATCACAAACTCAGTATGAGCCCGCAGTGTGATGCAGCCATTCAAAAGGCAAAAGCCCCCCACCTCAGCTTGGGGGCCCAGTACAAATGCACCCCCATTCCCTCCTCACATGGGTGCTGGACACTAGATTCTGGCAAGAAATCAAGAGAGTAAACTCATCCCCATCTAGCAACTACCCAAGCTTCCACTTCCTTCACACCAGAATTTTTCTTACTGATGGTATATGGAAGCTATTATAATCTTAAAGCTATAGAAATGGCCAAAGAACCCTTATATAAAGAAATGCAGGATGGGAAAGGTAGTACCTGTGCTGCAGAGGCGGTGGTGAAAGACTGAATGAACTCCCTTGCCTGCATCACCTACATTATTTGAAAACTTGTGGTGAGGAGTTCCCCTGCTCTGCTGGTATAAGGTATATGCTAGCACAATTGCTTTCATGATCAGTAGGACCTAATGCAAAGCGAGTTATCTATGGTCGAAAGGAGCTTCTGTACTCCCTAATGACTGGTAACGTGGGACTATAATTATAGTTCTGCATCATTAAGAAAGTTTTAAATAATATTTTGATGCACATTTATAGGAATGGTTAATCTTTTCTGCAAATCATGTGGAACTGACAGTTTATTCACAAACGAAAGGAGAAAACAATTTAATCTCAAAATACTCAAAGCAACTTGAACCACCACAAAATAAGGTAATGAAACACAGAGGAGAACCTGTACAATGACACCTTGCATCTGAATTGAAACAGGTAACGCACAACTGAGCTGGGGGCTGACAGTTTAGCGAAGTAAGTTTATCCAGTTCACACAGCTCAATAACAATGCAAAGTCAACTCTGCCTCACGTATGTGAAACACACCTACGTAAAGAATAAAGGGATCAGCTGTAAACCTGGGAGCCAGCACAGCTCCAATGCTGGAAGGATCCCTGAAAATAAACATTGTGCTCTCCAATTCCAAGCAAAGTCTCTTTATGTTTTCAAATCTTTTCCTGCACCTGTCTCAGGAGCGGGTGGAAAACTGACTGGTAACATACTACTGTAGTTCCCCATCCAGACTTACCGAAATCGAGGTGGCAGATGGGTAATTTCATGGGCCAATCACAGCACCAGCCACTGTTTTTGTAGGCTTTTCCAGGCAGGCTGGCCTCCTTACCACTGAACAGCCAAGGGGCCTCAGAGGCCCCACTCCTTGCTGCTGATTGGCCAAGGGTTGCCTTTTTCGTGGCCCTGCCTTTTCCCACTGATTGGCAGAAAGGGCTGCCCTTTATGTGGCCCTGTCCCCGCTGCTGATTGGTGGAGAAGGGCGGGGCCGCATGAAAGGCAGCCCTCTGGGCCAGTCAGTAGCAGAGGGAGGAGGGGGTGGCCACCAACTTGGCTGTCCTTTTTGTGCTGGTGACTCCACCCCTCCCCACCGGCTACGAGGACAGGCTACAGAGGCCAATGGATCCCACCGGGGAGCCAGAATTTTACTATTAGTTTTTTTTTTTGACAGTTCTTCACAAAATCGTGGAAATTGCTGTTTTTCATGGTTTCTACAAAAATTGCAAATCACAGTTTGAGTAGGTCCCTACTGATCCATCAGTTTAATGAGTGAATGAAGCCTGGCACAAATACTTGCCTATACAGCAATTTTTTCTTCCACTTAAGACATACAGATTTGATAAATAATTAACAATTGCAAGTATTCCAGCTTTCCACTCTAATAAAATATAAAAATGATTTCTGGGAGTGGCCTTTACATAGAACCACATTTTAAAAGCAAGTTCCTAGTTTTTCTAATTTGTGATGTTCTTCCTCTTCTGCCTAGACTGACAGACTGGATACAGTTGTGGCCTTTGTGTTTCAAGGACGAAATTCTCTTGATACATACAAAAGAGCCTAACTCTGACACATTTGAAGTGCATTACTTGTACTGAGATACATTTACGAAGAGTCAGGCTGAAGTAGTTGGCAAAGATGACGTGTTATTGGGGAGCTAAGCCTAGAGACAGGAAATATTGATGCAGTCAGAGAAAGAGAGAGGAAGGCAGGTGAGTGCAATTTTTGTCTATATGTAAATCTGAACTGTGATAACTTTCAGGTTTTTTTAAATCCGTTTAGGAAAACTTCTGCCTGGGTAGATTCTCTTAATTTCATTTAGAATGGCTTTTACCCAAGCTCCTAAAACACCCCCAACTTTTAGTCACAGTCATTTAAAAGTTATCTTCCATTTACTTTAACACTTAAACTGCTCTCTGTGGTTGCAGATGGCAGAAGAAGCAGTGGTTTGAAGTTGCAGCCAGGGAAGTTTAGGTTTGATATTGGGAAAACACAACGTACAGTCAGTCATAAACTTACGTCCAACCTTAGTTTTCTATGCTTCTATGATCTTTTAAAAGTTCTGTTTTGCTTGCTACTCTGGTATCATGGTAGCTCTCCTCAGTCATAGGAAACTAAATATGTTGCCCCAGCCTGTGACTCACAGGCTGTGTCCAGACAAGCACAGCCATGCAGTATGTGGTGCTGCAGATCTGTCGCACATTTAGGTATTCACCGCACAGCTACTTTGGGGTCCTGAGGTAAAAAAAACTTGAATGAAAAAAAAGCAGGGCGGTGAAAGTGACTGCAACGCACGCCATCCTAAACCAGAGTTTGGCCAGGTAGAGCCATGTTCTGGCTGCTGGACAGGCTCTGAGAGGCAGGATCGCCACAGCTGCAGCTCACTAAGGCCTCCAGGACCCCAGGTAAGGCTGCTAGGGCCAGCACAGTTGCTGGTCCCAACCTCCCCTACCCCAGCCTGGTGTAATCTGTTGCACGCCAGAGTGCACATGGCACAGGCGTTCACTGTGGATAAATAACAGCAGCACAAGGTGTGCTGCTACTTCTTGTCCCTGAGAAAACAAATATCCATGTTCGTGTGGACATGTTGTAGAGTAGCTTTTAAAATCATGTCAATGATAAGCAAAAAAAACCCCAGTGAATAGGCAATGATTGCATGGAAAGGGTGGGGCGATTACACCCATAGTATTTAAATCCATAAAAAAATACCTATGACCTAATCTGAGCTCCTGCATAACACAAGCTATAGAGACTCAACAGAAGATTACTTGTCCTTGGGACAAGTACAATGTGGCAACTCAGCAACTCGGATAACCAGTTTGGAGCCTTCACATAAACAACATGCCCTACACTGGTGCAATGCCTAAGTTTCACACATTATTAGATGGTAAGATTAGAGGAACTGAGGTGACTACAGCGTTAGTGGATTAAGGAAAAACATTTGCAGCCTGCAAATTTTAGTTTAAGACTTTCGTCCTTTTAGTCAATAAAACCAACATGCAAAGAACACCCAGGACAGCTGCAGTGGATAGATGAAGACAGACAGTGCTGTAAATGCAGGGTGCTCTAGTAAACATCTGGGCACACCACCTTTGTGCAAAGCAGGCACAGTGGCCTAGAAATTAATTCACAGAGCCTATGTAAATATTTGTCAACCTTCTAAATAAATACATTCACACTGACTTGGAACACTTTCCATTTTAGGAAGAGAGGATTTTTCAGGGAAACTAATTTAGTTCTTCATTGTTGTTTTACAAATATAGCCTATCCTAAAACCAAACAAGCAAAACTCCTTATTTTAAATTCCTGAACTAGATAATAACTATACACACTTTAAATAAAGCGCTGAACAGAACACTGAGAAAACTCTCCCCACCCCCATCCTCTCCTTAGAGAAGTAAGCTGATGACTGACTGTAGGTTGTGTATATGTTGGCTGCTCTCATTTATCTCCCTGAGCGAAAGTAAAAGATGGATTACTAAAGAGGGACCTACCTGAGAAATCCTGTGAGCTAATTATCCTCTTCCACGTGAGTGAAAATAATCATTAGGAGCTCAGGTATACAACTTTCATAATCTGTACGTATTTTCTTGACCATCCTGCACAACTGAAACTGCTTAATGGGACAACTGTGGCACTAAAAATTATTAGAATGTGGAAGTAAAAGAACTGAAGTGTGACCTGAGATAGAGAAAAAGACTTTATAATAATAGCACCTATTACCTCTGTGCATCTGCTCTCCTAATCTAGGCCAAGACTACTTATTGCACCAATTTAAAAAAAAAAAAAAGAAGAAAAAGAAAAAGGTTTTGTATTGTATTCCCTCACCTTCTCTCATCTATGAAGAGTTTACATTACTTATAAAATATTGAGCTGGAGTATATTTCTCTCCCATAAATACCAACAAAACTCTTGGCTAAATCTTAACCGTGCAATTTTTACTAAAGGACAGGCAAAGGTACAGGAAACAAAGATAATAACGGTTGACTTTCGGATTGCAGACTGACCTTTTTACACTGCAAGTTAAATTTATCTTTTGAATTACAGTGGAAGCTCATAAGTTTTGATATTTCCTCTAAAAGTGTTCCTTTAAAATATGTATAAGGGTTTTTCTGCTTGATGTTTAGAAATGGCTTTGGGCAGCCTTCAAAGCAACAGGCAATGCCTTCAGACTCTTGCACTTCATGCTTCCCAGTTACATCAGTAAATTCACCTGTCAAATATCCTCATCAGTTTCAGATTCAGTTCTGCTGCTGCTGTTTAACACACACACACCTTGGCAAAGGAAGTTCTCCATCACCAATACAGAGGAGCTGGTTTGCTAGAAATATTGTCAATACATGAAGCAAACACACTGAAAAAAATGTTCTTCGTTGCTTTTGTTCCCTTCCAGGTATAGGTACTCTGAGTTAACAAGAACTAACATTACAATTGAGATGAAAACTTGATTTTAAAATTTCAGATGTTAAAAAATGAACGACTATAATAGAAATCCCTATGCAAGCACAGGGATATAAGTCTCTGTGTCAGGGAAAGAGAAACAGATGAGATTTGTGATGGGCGCAGCCTAGAAAAATACCCTCTTGCTAATCCTGTTGCATATGACTGATTTATGGTAAATTCCCATAAGAAGCACTCTCTTGGTATTTCATCTTATATTCTCTCAGAGAATCTGACTGCATACATCCCCAATATCACACTAAGATTTTCCACTCCTCAAACTATTTCCACTGCTTGTTCCATGGAATAGGAAAGCTGGCCCCTGGTCAGTTCAGTGCTACATTATTTTTTTCTTTTCAGTTTTATCTTCAGAGGAAGAGAGGTGTAGGGAAGGGGGGTAGAGGCAATTTGGACACTAAGGCTGTGTCCAGAGCTGTCTGTGGCACCACACACTGTCCATGCAGGTGGTCCCTGCACTGCAACGCATGTGGCACGGGCATTCCTTGGGGACAAGTAGCAGTGGCATATATTGGGGAAACAAATGTTCACGTTTATCTGGACACCACCTCAGATAGCATTTCATTATGACATTTTCATGGACATATTTTAGGTGTCACAGGACACTGTAGCTTTTACTTCAATGTAGCTAAAGATGGTCAAATACTGTTGACAATTTAGCTAGAACCATATTGTAGCTATAACAAAATAAATCCCCCACAAAAAACGAAAAACTCACAATGTCTTGTCTCCACTAGAATTAAAACCAAGATGCAAAAAAAAAAAAAAAGAGGATCTAGCTTTAATTTTTAGACACCATGTCCCATATACAGAAAGACAGAAGGTGAATCTAAGTGGTCATTTTTAATACTAGAGGGGTTTACATATTCTTACTATGTCAATATATAGCTATTATGTATATATATGTGCACACACCTAATGGCAGATCATACAGCCTCAAACTATAAAGTAGTAAAACACATAATGCATTAGAAATGTACTACTTGCATTTTTTTTTCAGGATCTATCTTGATTTCTGTGTTCTTCAGTTATTTCAATTAGAAAATGAGAGCCTAAATACATGGCATCCAGCCCAGGGGTGCTCCCCACAGAAATTTGGTGGCAGGGGAGCAGTAACCAGCAATATTGCCCCTCTCCTGCTGCCAAATTCCCAATCCCCGTAGATCAGATCAGGGCGGCCGCACTCCCTCTCTCCCAACCCCCACCTTGGGGCTGGACCATAATTGCCTTCTCTCCTCAGAGCCAAATAAGGGCCAGCCAAGCTTCCTTCCCTCCCCCTGCCCAGATCAGGGCCAGGCCACACCCCCTTTTCCCCATGCAGCCAGATCAGGGCCAGGCTGCTCCCCTACATCCTCCAGACAGCTGGACAGGGCCCCGATTCACCCATCCCATATGCCAGATTGGGCCTACCAGTCAGATCTGGCCTACCAACAGACTGAGCACTGTCCATCTGGCCTGCAAGGCAAAAAGGTCAAGCATGAGTGCTCTATACAGTTTCTGTTAATTTATCTCCCCAAATTTCTATTGCATTTATTCTTTAATTACAATACTTTCATTTTAGAATTTGTTCCTCACCAGCAACACACAAAATAATTAATCTTTGTTGCATCAATATTTCAGAATCCATTCCATCTCAAAAAAGCTTTTTCCATTCCTGCTCTCCTTTTCTGGAACTTTTCCTTTATTATTCATGCTGTTCATGTGGAGTATATGCATGTCCACACATACTAAATATAACATGTTAATATGTACTGCATATACCACAGCAACTGCTCCCTCCCATCAGCAGTCCTAGTAATCTTACTGTGAGTACTCTCAGGAAAAGGACTTGCAGGATCAGGCACATCTCCAATGACTATTATTCATGCTAGGTAACAACCTTCGATCTGCTATTCAGAAAATGAATAATTTTTAAAAAGTTATTCTGTATAATTAATCCCTACTGCCCTTTTTCATTATTACTAAGCAGCTTTCAATTACAGTGTTCCCAGTAGCACCTGTCAGAATCCTTATGGTTAATAATAGCAGCTTCACAATTCATTATGGACCCAAAAATAACATTTAATTTATTAATAATGTGATGAAAAGTCTGGGAGGGGAAGAAGTCATGGGTGAAAGTGACACAACCTCCAATTAACTGCAGAAACACAGTTATTTTGTGAAGACCCATCTTCATAAGAGATATCTCATATTATCAAACAATTAAGGTATAATGTAAGAAACTGAAATTAACAGCTCAAATATAGGTTGGAAGTTTCTGGTGAAACCTTTAGAGCCAATATTGTAAGCAACAGAAGACCTGGCAGATGATTTTCACCAAGTTTAACACTAAAGTACAGTATAACTTCATAAATCCAGATATCAAATATCCGGAATTCTCAGAAATCCAGCATTTTTTAAAACTATACTAGACTGGGGAGTAGCAGAGGCTGGTCCCGGAACAGCGGAGGGGGAAGCTTCCATGCAGTGGCTGCCTCTACCATCAACCAACCCGTGTCACCGCTCTGTATGCAGCTGCTGCTCCAGGATTGGCTGCCGCTTTGTTTTAAAAAATCTGGAGTTTTCAAATTTCTGGCAGGTGCTCAGTACCAAGCATGCCGGATTCATGAGGTTATACTGTGTATGTGTGTGTGCATATACATATATATTTATTTTTAAAAAAATTAAGATACTTACAAAAATATAACTGTAAACTTATCCCTCTTATTATGGCACTTTAGAAAACAAAAAATCATATTGTGCCCACCCAGAAAAAGTACTTTCCCCCCACATACAGCACCAAACATATAACCCTCTGCTTGCCAAACACATAATATACAATAAAAGTCTGATACATGCAAGTCAAAACATGGCTTTGAGTAAAGGCAGGTACAGTATATACAAATCACTGGCAAATACGAAGATATATGAAGAAATATATATGAATATGAATATATATGAAGAAAAATAAAGAAGAAGTAGGTTTTCAGATTCTGAAGAAGAAAGAGCAATGAGTGAAACATGCAAAGCTGAAAGTGGGAGAAAATGATGAGGGGAGTAAGGGAAAAGACCTAGGGGTAGCACAAGCAGAAAGAAAGGATAAAAGGAAAGAGAGATCTAGACAGAGGTGAAAATCAGTTCAAGACAGGTTCACGTTCAAGATGGGAAACAAGTAAAAAGGTGCAGAAACATGGGCAATGATGTCAGAAAGATAAGAAAGGACCGAGGTTAGCTGAGTTGTGCTTGATAGGCTGAAGATTAAATGAAGAAGCACAGATTTTAGCAAGAGACACAACAGGGAAAGGAGAGAGAAAGCTGAAAAACATCATTAATACTGAGACAATGGAAATACAGAGCTGTTAATGGTGAAGAGAAGGAAAGAAAAGGGAAAGTAGACTTAGGGGATTTCCTACAACTGTAAAATCCCTAGGGAAGAAGACCATGTTGTTAACCACATATGTTTGTACTGCACTTAGCAAAAATTTTCCTAAGAAGTTAAGACTTGAAGTTCCATTTTGGATAGACTGCTCTTCAACTGGTACCTGGATATCTAGGACGGCATGTCAGAAAAGTGGTCAGAGACGCAAGGTTGGAGAAGAACAGAAAGTAGATTTGAATGTTATGAACAAAGGTTGTATAGATGGAGTATAGGGCAT
Source organism: Caiman crocodilus (assembly GCA_030014935.1). NCBI lineage: Eukaryota > Metazoa > Chordata > Crocodylia > Alligatoridae > Caiman > Caiman crocodilus. The sequence goes on along the minus strand of JAGPOW010002514.1, from coordinate 654,011 downwards.
GATGAAGAAAAAAGACGGGTTTAGAGGATAGAACTCTAATGGGCACCTGAAGAAGGGAGAAGGGAGGATGAAGCTCCTTCAACCATGATGATGATGTAATGAGTAATAGTGAGGAGCAAAGAGCAGATTCACTGATGACCAGAAAAGAGAGAAGGGGAAGACTCTTGAAAAGTGATAAATAGAGCAATCAGCTGAAAATTTTAAAAAGGCAATTTTTTGTGATTAGTGTGTGGTCTGCAGTTTTTTTGGTGACAGCAAAAACAACAGCCTTCAAGAAGGTATTTCAACAGCTGGACATCATCAAGGCACAAAACACATGTCAAAAAACACTGCATCTACAAAGAGGGAATTCTCCTCTAGCATCAGCAATGAGCGTTTTATGACTACTCTGCTTTGGCACTCAGAAGATATGCATAGATCTACTCCAAAACTAACACAATTGGAGTTTCAAATGGAAGAGAGCAGAGTAGTTTGGCACTTTCTCCAAAGCAGCTCAGCAGCACAAAAGGAAGAGTGGAACTTGGCAAATAACAGCAGAGCAATAGTTTAACACTTCTTCCAAGTCCCCTAAAGCAGGACTGCTCAACCAGCTGGCAGGCCAGATCCACACCATGAAAATGTATCACCTGGCCCATAAGGCTCCTCAGGGATCTGTAAATTTGGCAGTGGGAGAGAGTGACAGCATTAATTGCTACTCCCCTGCTGCAAATTTCTGGACATGTAGAGAACTGACCCTGCACCACTCACATGGCCATGGGGCCAGTGTGCTGGATACCACTGCTCTAAAGTTCCAGTGAACAGAAACAGATCCCTGAAAACACTACTCTGCTATCTGAACCCCTTTAATGATACTCAATCTACAAAGCACCTGATGAGAGAGGTAGTGATCTCTATTCTACTGGCTGGCAGGACTGCAATAAGTGTGATGATGGTTACAAAAGGTGGTGGGAAAATGAGACTGCTATATAATAGCACTGTAATTTCAGCAGTGAAATAGATGCTTCATTACAAGTTTCACTTCTGTCAAAATTCAGCCAGGATCATATGAACTGAAAGTCAATCAAAAAATAAACTCACCAGGCAATACAACTTGTTTAGAAAAGAAATCCAGGGGGTCAAGATGTTCTTAAAACATAAGCAGACACTATAAGCAGCCATCACAAGTTTAAACAAAGACAAAGATGTACAGGCCCTGCATCATTTCAAAAGATGTCACCTATATAGGGATCTTCACCATGCTGCTAATACTAAAAGACAAATTACAGAAACAGAGGTAGGAGGTTCCTTTAATGAATGGCTTGAAGCATGAAGCATTAGAATAGTAAATATGACAGGTTTGGTCTCCTTCCAGTATTGTTCCAGCCATAAAAAGCAGCTGGTTGCAGTATCCAAAATGTCCACAAGAAAAACATGCTGCTGCTCAGTGTGAGTAGAAAACCTAGATAGATGAATGTAGGAAAGCTGTTTTCATGCTGCATTCCTGATATTGAAGGTTTCTAGAGAGCTCATTCTGTACACATAGCAATATTTCAAAAGGGGGGCACTAATCCACCCTTACAAAGTTGTAAGTTTAAGGATGGTGCAATATGAGAAATAAAAGGCAATAATCATGATTCTATGATTAAATGTCCAAAATGTTTTGCACTTGGAATTCTATTAGTGCACTGGGCTATGTGTATATCAAGGACAAACACACTCCAATTAGCTTGTCAATGGGATTTATTTCAAGTAGCTCCATTGGTCAGTCTGACTGTGGTCCTAGGGAAAATTTTTGACAAAATTGTCAAGGAGGCCATCAACCACAAGCTAGTAACTGGTGGGATATTAAGAAACAACAAGCATGGCTTTGTCGAGGGGAGGTTATGCCTAACAAACCTGGTGTCCTTCTACGACCAGGTAACTAACCAGCTGGAAATAGGACATGTGTTTGACATCATCTACCTAGACTTCAGCAAGACCTTTGATACAGTTTCCCATGAGAGTCTCTCAATTAAGTTGGAGGGTACAAGCCTAGACTGGTCTACAATGAGGTGAGTTGGCAACTGGCTCAGAAGCTGATCCCAGTGAGTTGTAATCAATGGGATGGCCTCATCCTGGAGGGCTGTCTCAAGCATGTCCTCCAGGGATCAGTGCTGGGCCTGTGCTCTTTAACATCTTTATCAGTGACTTGGATGAGAGTGTGGAAAGCACAATGATTAAGTCTGCAGATGACACCAAGCTGTGGGGAAATGTGGGCACATCCGAGGACAGGGTAAAGATTCAGAATGACCTTGACAGAATTGTCCTATGGGCTCAAATGAGGTTCAATAGGGACAAGTGCTGAGTCCTTCATCTGGGTAGGATTCTTCTCCTAATCATAACTATACGATGAAAGGTGGTCCCCTGGCTAACACTGCATCTGAAAGGGACCTGGGGGTGACAATCAGTCAGAGGATGAATATGAGCCATCAGTGCGATGAAGTCTCCAGCAAAGCAAACAGAACCTTGGTGTGCATCAGCCGATGTGCTGCCAATAGATTCAGAGAGGTGCTCCTCCCCCTCTGTTCGGCATTGGTGAGACCACAGCTGGAGTACTGAGCTTGAAAGGGTGCAGAGAAGGGTCACCCGTATGATCAGGGGCCCTATGAGGAGAGACTCCGGCAACTGGGTTTGTTCAGTCTGAATAAGAGAAGACTGAGAGGTGATTTGATAGTCATATACAAGTATGTCAGGGGCAAACACAAAAATCTAGGGGAGCAACTCTTCAGAAAGGCACCTGTTGGGAGGAAGAGGTCCAATGGGCACAAGCTAGTTGAGAAAACATTTAGGCTGAACATAAGGAAAAACTTCTTTTCCATAAGGGTATCTAGAATCTGGAACACACTCCCAGCAGAGGTAATACAGTTGCCATCCCTGGAGGTGTTCAAGAGGAGGCTGGACAAGCACCTTGTTAAGCTCATACACAACTACCTCCTGCCCTCTGGCAGGGGACCAGACTTGATGATCTTATAGGTTTCTTCCTGACCTACTATTCTATGACTCTATCACCAACCTATGGCTCAAGGGTGGGAACCTTCCCTGTACTGCTGCAAGAAAAAGCAGGAGCTGGATCCTAGTGCCTGACATTTTGCACACCTCAGATCCAAATGGAGTCATTCTGGCCTGCAGCCTAACCGCTGGCCAGTGACCATTCAAAAAGTGTGCGACCAGAAATAAACTGTTCTTCCTGTTTTTGAGACAGTACTGGTTAGCAGGACACCTTTCCTGACTACGTAAGTGTCAACCAATAGCCGTAACTTCTCATAAAATAACACTACTTGTCACTGATGTTCACTGATGGCTATTGCCAGACCCTTCTCCAGAAGGTGTGGTAGGAAAACAAGGGGGAGAGGGGTGATTAACCCCTAGATCTGAGCAGGCTGGGGATGAAAGGGTTATGGAGCTTTATTTTCCTTTTTCCTCTAGCTTTCCCATTTAAGAAGAATCCGAAGGAAATATAACAAGTAAACACTTTACTTACAAACTGCAGTACAGAGACTCGCGTCGATGCACGCTCTGTGTAGGCATGCTCCATAAAGTTACACCGTGAAGCACATAAATGCTCCATTTGCACTTTTGTGCCGGCAGTTCCCCTTACAATAATTCCAAAACTAAAACAGCAGGGAACTCGAGAGCTCTTCGTACATCCAAGTGATGCAATTAGCCGTGATGGGGGCGTCCGGGGGGGGAAGGGAGCTGTGGACACAGGATCTCCAGTGAGGGTGATCAGGCCTCTCCGATGTTGCGTGGGTCCCACCTTTCTTTTCACGGGCTTTGCTCTTTATAGTGCCCCAATAGCCAATGGGATTGAATCTTTTTTCGCGCACTGAATGAGCTGCATGAGCCGAGGATTTTGCTACATGCATTCTTTGCGCAGCTATTAGGCTGCACCCGCTCCTTCCACCATGCTGCAAGCACTTGCGCAAGCGCAGCTTGCTGGCATTTGGTCACCTATTATTTACCACAGAAGGAAGAAGAGGAAGAGACTGAGATGGTGGCCAATGTGATGGCTAACCAAGAAGACCCACCTGGAGTGACCTGGAAGACAGTCACCTCACGGTCCAGGAAACACAGGGCCAGGGCTTTTCCTTCTCTGGCCCTGAACAACAGGTACGCTAACCTTCAGACTGAGGAGGCTCTGATGGTGACACGAGAAGAGGAGGAAGATAAGCAGCTTGCTACCATCTCCAAGAGTAAGCACAAGGTGGTAGTGATAGGGAACACCCTCCTGCAGGATACATCGGCCATCTGGACCCCCTAGCCTGTGAGGTCTGCTGCCCCCCAGGGGCTTGCATCCAAGATGTAGCAGAGAGGATCCCCAGGCTCATCCGGGCCTCTAAAACTATTACCCATACTCGTCATCCATGTGGGAACCAATGACATGGCCAGGAGTAATTCAGACCGGGTCATAAGCAGCTATATACGCTCTGGGGGCTGGGCTCAAGGGGTTGGGGGCCCAGGTAGTCTTTTCTTCTGTGCTCCCTGTTTCAGGCCACAGTCCCAGAAGGGAAGGATGCATTGAGGAAGTGAACTGGTGATGGTGGCACCACTGAGAAGGCTTTGGATTCTTTGACCATGGTGCGCACTTTGGGGAGAGAGGATCCCTGGGAAGGGACAGCATCCATCTCATGAGGAAAGATAAGTCCCTCTTCACAGCCAGGATGGCCTATCTTTTGGACAGGGTTTTAAACTAAGATTGCTGGGGGACGGGGATACACAAATTCAAACATTTCCAGGGAACAACAAATAAGCCCCGTAGATAGGGACACTTGGGAGAGCCACTTTTGTGGGAGCTGAAGAAATAGTTCTCCACCAGCAAGACAGGAAGACGAGGGTCTTAGTAGGACTCAGGTGCCTACGCACTAATGCCAGGAGCATGAGGAACAAGCAGGAGAAGCTAGCCCTCCTACTCTCAAGTGTGCATTACGATCTAGTAGGGATTACAGAAACCTGATGGGACTCCTCACATGACTGGAGCATGGTTATAGAGGGCTACACCCTGCACAGAAGGGCCTGGGTGGGGAAGAAAGGTGAAGGCATTGCTCTCTATGTGAAATAACAGTACACCTCCTTGGAGGCCAACATCGGCTCCAAAAATGGACAACATGAAACCCTCTGGGGCAAGGTATGGGGAAGGGAGGAGGAAGAGAGGCGCAGTGAAAGAGACCTAACTGTAGGTGTATACTACAGACCACCAAACCAGGGGGAGGAACTGAGACCTCATGTGCACATGACATGATCATCATGGGTGATTTTAATTATCCAGACCTTGCCTGGGAGGAACACTCAGTCAAGCTGGATAGGTCGCAATCCTTCCTGACCTATGTCAAAGAGCTGACCTATGTCAAAGAGCTCTTCATGACTCAGAAGGAGCATGAGTCAACCAGAGATGACATTCTGCTAGACTTGGTCCTGGCCAAAGGAGATGAACTGGTGACCGACTTAAATATAGAGGGAAGTCTGGGCGACAGTGACCATGAAACCATCATGTTCACTGTTCGACATAAGGGAGACAAATTGGATAGCAGGATTGAAGTCTTGGACTTCAAAAATGCAAATTTCAACAACTTAGGTCACTAGTAGGGCAAGTGTTGCGGGACCAGGGACTGAAGGCAAAGGGTGTGCACAAAGAGTGGTTGTTCCTTAAGGACGTGATCCTTGCAGCAGAAAGGTAGTCCATTCCCATGTGGAGAAAAGGTAACAGAACTGCTAGGAAGCCCTCTAGGCTAAGCAGGGAAATCACAGTCCTCTTAAGAAAGAAGAAAGAGGCTTATAAACAATGGAAGCTCGGGTGGGCCCCAAGGAGGACTATTCCACGATGGCCCACATTTGCGGGAACAGATAGGACAGGCTAAAGCAGCGACCGAACTTAGATTAGCAATAGGAATCAAGGACAACAAGATGTCCTTCTTTAGGTACATAGCGAACAGGAGAAAAACAAATGGGAGTGTGGTGCCACTGCTCAACAACTCAGGAGAGCTGGTTAGTAGTACCCAGGAGAAAGCTGAACTCCTGAATGACTACTTCATCTCGGTCTTGCACCAGACCAAGGGGAAAACTACACCAGGTAGAGTAGAGGATGAGCACAGTAGGATTAAATGCCTTCCTGTCATTGCCATAGAATTGGTGTATGACCAACTGAAAAACAAGACATATACAAGTCAGTGGGACTGGATGACCTTCATCCGAGAGTGAGGATGGAGCTGGCCAAAGACATTGTGGAACCCGTGGTGAAACTCTTCCACAACTCATAGCACTCTGGAGAAGTCTCTGAGGACTGGAAGAGGGCCAAAGTTGTACCCATCCACAAGAGGGGCAGAAGGGAGGACCCGGGTAACTAGGCTAGGGTGGTGTGAAGCTTCGGTCACTGATTCAATTTGGCAGAGATTCAGCCCAATTTGGTGGCTGAATATCCAAATCCAAACTGAGTCAAGAGACCCTTTAATGTTTCTGAATTGAACTGGAAGCCTCCAAATCGATTAAAAAAGATTTGGAAAGATTTGAAGATTCGGACATAGACACAGCTTTAAATGTTTTTTCTACATATCTCAAGGTACCGGGTGGTTTGTGAACACTGAGATGGTGGCCCTCCTCCCCCCTTTGTGCTTTGTGGCAGATCCAGAAGTGAACTAGAAATACTTCCAGTCTACTTTTAGGTCTGCTGCTGAGTGTGCAGGGACCCCCCACCCCGGCTTGGTGATTGGCCACAGGAAGACCCCAGGTGCCCCTCCCCCCACAACCCAGGAGATACCAGTCGCTGAGCTGGGGGGAGGGCCTCCCATGCACTTTGTGACAGACTCAGAAGCAGACCGGAAGTGCTTCTGGGTCCACTGCCAAGCACACTGGGGACTCCCCCTGCATTCCTATGGGATGCTCCATCCACCCCAGCATCTCAGCATTCATAAGCCATCTAGTACCTTGAGGTATGTAGAAAAAAACACTTAAAGCTGTGTCTATGTCCAAATCACTGAATCGCTCCGAATCTCTCTGAATTGATTCAGAGGGTTCTGATTAGATTCTGAGAGATTAAAGGGTCTCCTGATTTGATTCAGAGATTCGACTGCTGAATTGGGCCAAATCTCCATCGAATCAAATCAGTGACCGAAGTTACACATAGCCCTTGTCTCCAGTACAGTACCTAACCATTGTTAAAGTGTCTGCAGGCATTATTGTAAAGGAGTTTTAAGGAGAGAATTGAAAAAGAATAATGAGGTTGCTGGGTGAGTGTTTATAGAGAGCTCTTCCCAAGTGTGAGGGCAGCATGGGAGAAAGCTTAAAGGTGTTTGCTTAAAAATCTAGTAGCTAAAGAAGAAAAAGGCTGGTATGATGGTCTAACTGAAATGAGGAATCAACCTCTTGATACTGATTGGGGGAAGATCAGTAAGGGATATCAATTTGGGCACATCTTTAAAGAAAGAACACACAGTATGAGCGCTAAGTCTTACAGGCATTATTTATTTAAGATGCAGGCCATCTGAAACACTCTATGAGGCCTTTGATGTCACTTACTATTTTTGCAGAACAGGGAAAATATTCTTCATCTTCAAAATGACAAAAACTTTAAATGGTTTAATCTTACACAGGAGCAACGTGGAAGACTGGAGATTAAAACTCAAGAGTTCCTGCCATTATTTTTTTTTTTTTAATCTTTCAAAGATAAATGCATACATGCTTCAAAACTATACAGTTACCAATACTCTTACACTATAGTGAGATAAGTGTGAGAGAAAGAAAGACTAATGTATTTTGGAAAATGTGTAGCATAATCAGGTTATTAAATTTATCTTCATTATAAGCAGAAGCAAGAAGGTGTCAAGTTTAGTCAACTATTTCCATCAGTGCTCATTAGACTACGGAGTTCAGGAGTTTTTTAAAAATTTAAATCTTCCTCACAGGCACATTCATTTAGGCAAGGAGCAGAAAACAGCTTGAGCCACAATTTTCACTATGAAACTACAACAGTAGTCACATTTTTCTAGAAGAGCTGTCATCAGAGAAACCCTTTATAGAAACAAAATTGCTGAATTGAATGCATTATACTACAGATACTTACATCACACTGTCTATTCCTATTGGTTCAAATCTGCTGTTTTCAAATCTTTTAATTTTTTTAGGGGTGCATATTCAACATAATAAAGGGGAAAGAAAACTACATTTTAAAAAGTATACTAGTCCAGCTAAAGCTAGGGAGGATACAGTAACTGTAATAACTTAAATAATGCACATAGTAAAAGAAATTCCAGTCCACAGACTTCTGTCCCCCTCCTGGGATTAAAGAAAAAGCACCTATGATTATGGGTCTACTTTTTGTATCTGGTATGTACTTTACTATGACATTTATAAGTAATACATGCAATTTAAAGATATAACTTTTCCAGCGCTTCAGCAATCTGTGCATGTAGTTCACAACTCTTTCCTTATTAAATACAAGCCTGTTTTTCTAGTCATAGAGAACAATTTACAGAACCTAACTTGCCCACACAATAATAGAAATATTTTATACAGTATTCCTCTAGCAATGGAATATTGTGCCCAGATTTTCTTTCTTTAACTGGCTACAGTTTAACTTGGACCTTCAGCTTTCTATTATTCCCAAATATCTATGTTTAGCTTGTTGCAAAAAGAGTTGTGGAATGTTCATTTTGGATTATAAAAACTGCTGTAATGTAGCCATTATCATTTCTTTGAAATATTTGCTTTAGTTTGGCCACTACTTCTCTTTCCAAACTAGATAACAAAATTAAATAAATGTGTAAAGCATGCATAAATTACAATTCTAAGAGAGGACCTGGTAGCAGGGGAGATTTAGGGGAAAAAAAACCTACTATCCGCAGGCTTCAGCCTACAATCAATTACTACCAGGCACAGGTTTATCTACAAAGCATACAATACTAACATAATTAGAGTAATCCTGGAAATAAGCACCATGGCTCAGAAACAAACAGCGAAAGCTGAAACCACGCTAGGCCCTCTCTGCTGCTACTTTCTTCCTCTTCAGAACCTGTGCTCTAATATTTCTGTAAAAGGTCAAGCTCTCTGTCTGTTGCAATGTGAACTCAGCACAACTGACAGATATGAAGAGCAAGCAGAATAGATGCTAAGATATATGAGCATCTTAAGCAGTTTCTCTTAGAGCAGGGGCAGGCTGGAGGGCCACTTAGGGAGTTTTGGAGAGCTGTTGCAGGCCAGGTCAGCAAACCACCACCCCTGCCACATCAGGCCAGGTCAGCATCTCCCTTCCTGCTCCCCCCACAACAGATCACCCAAACTCCCTAAGTGGTTCTCCAGTCCACAATCCCAGCTTGCAGCAAGTCCCTTGGCCCTGCCCAGCCCAGACACAGGGACAAGCACAGGCTGCAGCATATAAGGTTGGTCCCACCACTCCTGGGTACACAGTGGGGCTGGAGCAGTGCGGAAGCTGGACTGCTTCCTGGGAGCCCCGCTAGCAGGAGCTCCTTCTGGCTGCTGCTACCAGTGTTGCCACATGGCCCCATGCTGTCACCGATCTTTGATCTTGGTCCGAGCCCCATCTCCCCATAATTTGCTCCCCGCATCCATGACCCCACCCCATCCACCTGGCCAAGCACACCCTGACCTTGGGGGTCCAGGGCCAGTCTCCGCAGAGACCCCACCCACCTGTCCACTCTATTCAGTGCCCCCAGCAGCGGATGTATGGTGGATGGGCCAGGGTGCCCAGGAAGCAGAGCTGGATCCAACAGCAGTGGCAACACTGGCAGTAGCAACTGGAAGGAGCCACCACTGCAGGGGCTACTGGGAATCAAAGTCCAGCTGCTGCACTGTCCAAGCCCTGCTGCATGCCAGAGGGCAACAGGACCAGTCACATGCATTGTGGCCTGGGTTGCCCCCTGTGCATGGGCTGAGCAGGGTCAAGGGATCCACTGCAGGCGAGATAAAATCCCTTGGTGGGCCAGATCCAGCCCACAGGCCATATTTTGCCCACCTCTGATCTAGAGAATGGTTAATTCAGATGCCCACTGGTGATATTATAAATATGCAAAATTTGAAAAGTTTTCAAACTTTGAACCACATCACCTCTGAATGCCCTCTCTGTGCATTTAATGGAACTCTACTGGATTTGCACAATACTACACCTGAAGCAATCAGCAGGTTGCAAAATCTGGACATAAAATCATAAATATGTTTTTCCTTGCTTTGCGGTCATTGTATCATTATGCATTAAAAACAGTAAATAAATAAATAAATAAATGCTCAGTTTGCTAACTAGTACAGTCCTCACACACAAATCAGAACCAGGTTCTATGAATACTGGCTCACTGATGGCACAAAACTAGGCAGCATTCAAACCATTACTCATTTTTTCTTCTCAGTAAGAAGTAGGACTAAGCTAAAGGAGTTCAGCAGAACCCATCAGTATATTTGAGTTGCAGAAAGTAGGAACAAAGATCACAGAACCCAAGCCTAGTGGCTCAGGCACTCATTTATATGAATATGTTCTACATGATCTACTGCAAACAGAATCTCATTATAGCATCTTTTGTGCTCAAGGCTTATTTTGCAGGACATCATCACTTTTTCATCCAGCCTGAGTGGTGATGAGTACTATTCTTGGCAGTGAGCATCTCCAGGACTGCTCATAGAAGAGGGTGTGTATTATTATTTTTAATAACCATATTAAAAAGGAGTCCTATATTAAAATGCTCCTTAATGCAGAAAAGAAAGCACTGCCCTTCTTTGAAATATACATTCATACAGCATTATTTTAAACACAGTAGAACTAGACAGCACATGCATGAGCCCACACACACAAGCACAGTCCCAGACACACAAATACAATATAAAAGTGCTATTTCACTTCAAATAATTTGTCAATCATCTTTCTATCAAGGATCAAACAGGACCAGATGTTACTGTGATAACAAGTGATATACATGCAATTACACCAATATTGACTGAATTCGTGGGATCTGTAGAAAAGTAATGCAACCTTTTTTACCCATATAATATATTATAAACTACTCCTGTCCCAAATGACAGTCACTATTTCTTTTACTGTCCCCTTAGGTTTTTATATGCTGAAGTTTTTTATGGGCATACAGATGACAAATCATAAAAACTAGTCTAGCAAGCAGTTCTGTAAGTATTTTCTGTCCCAGAGGACTGGTCTAACTACTTTTTTTTCCCCTAGCACAGGTCAGGCCAGCCTGTGAGCTCCTCCTTCTGGGGAGATAATGGGCTGGCTGGCTCCTCTTCTCAAGGGACATTTTAGGAAATCCAGCTGGCTCCATTTACGTGACTCTCTGGAGAGCTGACTTCCAAATAGGCTGGCCTTTCTGGTTTGTCTACGACATCTGTTGTCAGTGACATCACATGTAGGGAACTGAATTCCAGTGTGCTACAATACTTCTGAGTTTAAGAGGATAGAAGTATTATCTAATATTGGGGCTTTCCAGCAATCAATAGATTAAAGATAGACAGATAAAAACAAACAAAAAAATGCAAATAATCTAAATGATTTGTAGGGCTCTACACATGCTTGTACACAAAAATATGTCAACATATTGCATATGTACTCTTGATATACTTAAGTGTCTTTTAATTTAAATTCAGCATATGGCAACTTTCATCAGAAAAGCATTTAGCCTTTTAAAACTGCAGTGTTACATACCTACATTTTAGAAGAAACTATTCAATCCAGTTGATAAAGAAGTAAGAAACTGCTCTGCTTTCCTCTTAAATGAAAAGGAGGAAAAAAGATACAACCTGAGCTGCAGCAATACAGACTTCTCCAAAGTGCTTCCCAAATGTGACAGGTTTAGTCTTCAGATATATTCAGTTTCTGGTCTTTCTGACCCATCTCACAACAGTGACATTTGCGATGTTTATGCTTGTTCACTAAGCTTGTACATTCATGGAACAACCATTGGATTATGATAACTTTTGGTCACTGCTGCCCTAGGTTAGATCTGAATCCTTATGCCAATAGGTGAAAATATTCTGGATTTCTATAACACCTTCCAAAAGATTCCTGTGCACTACAAATGTTAACATATTGACCCACAAAAAATGCATCTGAGGGACAGAAAAGTTACATCTTCCTTCACACAAGGTTACATACAAAGTCAGTGGCACAGTCAAATCCAAATTCCTGTTTGGTGCTCCCACTGCAACATCATATTTTCCTATTGTAGAAGAGGTGAAAGTCACCATGCCTTGCTATTGTAGCCTCAGATTTCTGAGCACTGTGCTTTGCAGGTCCTAAAGAATTCAGTTAATCCACAGATATCTTCAGTGAGAATCCTAGACTCAGTTACACTACATGCTTTACCTGGCTCAATTCACAACTTATTAGCAAGTTATAGCTGAGAGCTTGCCTTACAGAATAAAAACTTTTACCTGACACATTCCTTTTGTTCAGTCAAATAAGTTAGAAAACATTATTCAGTCAGGTTTGCTACTTCATTGTTAATCTCTGCATTGAAAAAAAAAAGGAAAGGAAATCCTGCTTGAATTCAAGCAAATTTTCTTGACAGCTGTGAAACTTAGAACACTGTAGTGCACTGTACTGATGCCAAATGTGTCAGTAACTCTGAAAGGAATGACTTTCAAAGTTATGTGCTTACTAAAAAGGAAGGAAGGTTTTATTGATAATCAAGGAGGTTCTAGAGAATGTGCTATTCCACATTTGGTTCAAAGTTATTTAACATGGTCAATGTATCTTACAAATGCCAAAATCATGACTGGCTAGAATGTGCATCAACTCTATTTATCCATAATAATATTCAGTTTTTATTATACTGAACAATTTATAACTGGCATTAAGTTCTAGAGATCTTGTTCAACTTTAAAGAGTCTGTCTCTATATTCGCTTCAGAGTGGTTCAATAAAACTACAAAATACAATTATCTGGTATTTTATTTTCATTTTAAGTAGCAGGAGTCATATGTTATTTTAAGTATCTTGTACTTTCTAGGAAACAAAAGCAAGAAGCAAAGCTGTAAATCACCTGCAGCCACAAAATTATGTGACAGGCCTAGAAACCCTGTAAAAATGAAAGCCTTTAAAAGAAACATAGGAAAAGCTATGACCTAATTTTAGCATTCTGCTACATCTTTCTTCAAGAATGCTACATCCAATAATTCAACCACTCCAGTAGGTGCCGTTATAATAACCGCCTAACTATGTTCATTGCAGTATTCTATATTCTTGTGTCCACAATAAATTTACATGCTGAGGACCTGATCCTGTGGGTATACTGCATATAGATGGATCTCTTCATCCCTGAGAGACCTGATTTCCCATTAATATGTCCCATTAGCATGCAATAATAACTCCAGGACCAACTCATGCTTGTCTGTCTTCACTAAACACTAGGCCTGTGTGAATAGGAAAGTATTTGACTTGAAGGAACAGTGATTCGATTCAGTGATTCGAATCACTGTCCCCACTGGATTCAGCTGAATCAGAATAGAAGATTCAGCACCTATTTGGTGCTTATTCAGAGATTTGGATCAGCCAGGGAGAGGCAGGCACAGCTGAGCAGCTGCAGGTTCTTCTGTGGCTCTTCTGGCTGTGCCTGCCTCACTCCAGAGTGGGGGGGAGAGGAGATCCATGAGAGAATTCCCCATGGCTGCCCTGCCCGGCCTCATCTTCTGTCCAGCCCCAGCCTCCCTGCACTTTAAAAAAACCCAAAAACGCACTCACGAGCTGTAGCAGCAGCAGTCAGGGCCTCTGGGGGCTCATGGCAGAGCCCCCCCTGCACAGCGTGGGGCAGTGGGGAGCAGAGGGGATTGCCCCCCCCACATGGTACCTAGGTGGCAGCTGCCCTGTGGCATGGATGCAGCATGGCTTGGTAGGGCACTGTTCACCGTCAGGGAGCTGAGGACTCTGGGGCTGAGCAGTGTCGGGCTCTGGCTGATTGCTGGAGATGCCCCAGCTCCCAGACAGCACGTAGTGCCCTGCTGAGCCATGCTGCACCCATGAGATGATACAACTACTATTCAGGTACTGGAGGGGGCGGGGCATGATCCCTGCTGCTGCCTATTGCCCTGCACTGCACGGGGAGGTTCTGCCATGAGCCCTCAGCAGCTCCAGTCACCACTGCTACAGCCAGTGAGTGCAGGGATTTTTTTTTTTTTTTAAGTGCCAGGAGGCTGGGCTGGGCTGGGCAGAGGATGGGGCCTGGTAGGGCAGCCATGAGGGCTTCTCCTGCACTTTCCCCACCCAGGGAGAAACGGGCACAGTCGGAGGAGCCATGGGAGAATCTGCAGCTGGGCGGCTGTGCCTGCCTCTCCCTGGCCGACGTGAATCTTCGAATCTTTTCTGAATCAATTCAAATGCTTTGGATTTGATTCAGACCTTTTAATGGGTCTCCTGACTCAATCTGGATTCGGAGATTTCGCTGCTGAATCAGGTCAAATCTCCTCTGAATTGAATCAGGAACTGAAGCTTTGCGCATCTCTAGTAAACATTGTTTTAAATTTGAATCCTGTATCACATGAAACAATAACACTGGAGTTCTTAAAAACAGTGCCATCTTTGTAACTCATTTTTTAGAGACAAGCAAAAGTTAGCGCAGGAATTTTCAATGAAAATGTATTCAAGGTTTCTATTTGTCTAAGAAAATCAGTTGATATTACAAGACTCTTCAACTCTTGGGTACCACACTATTCAGTGGAAAAGCTACATTTATATTTCTATTTTTAGCTTCTGACCCAATGCCTACTGAAATTAATGGTACTCCTTTCTCCTAACTTCAATCAGCAATGGATCAGATCCCTTCTTATTAGGAATCACAGATAATGGAGTTGGAAAATCACCAACAAGTGTTGAAGTCCCAGTCCCTTGGTTGTTAAATGCAAGACTCTTCTCTACCAGAATGCCTAGACCGAAGTTTTAAAAAGCAAGCATCTTCTACCAAAAGAAAACCAAACCAGCAAACACAAAAGAAAATCAATTTGCTCCAGGTTCTACCACAATTAAGAGCTGAGCACCCATGTCTCCTCTTACTTGTCAGAATGAGATCCACAATACCTTTATCTATCTTTAAGTTAATCAGGGACCTCAGAATGTTAGTGGAGAATAATTTAAAATAATGATTGGGAAATTACTAGGGGTGCACTGTTAAGAGATTTTTGGGGCTGATACCAATGCCTGATTTTTAATGAGCCATATTGGCCAATACTAATCCAATTACTGATATGAGGCCCAGGAGCTTGGAGAGCACTGTCCAGCCAGTAAGTCTGTTGTAGGGGAAGGGTGAGGGGCAAGCAGATCGAGGCCCCCGCAGTAAGGGAGGGAGGGGAATGGCGTTGGGTCAGGGGAAGGCGCTGCTCAGCAGGGGTGGGGCACAAGACTGAGCTACAACTTGTCCGGGGGGCATCTCCCACTGTTGCACACACCCTGGAAGAATATGTGGGAGGTGTGCCTCCAGACCTGTGCACGGAGCGAGGAAGGGCTACTGTTGTGGGCTGGGGACAGGGCTGAACTGGGCTCTTCCCAGGAGGGGGCTGGGCTGGCCTGTGCCTGGGGTGGACAGCAGTGGCACTAAGAAAGGGGCTATGGCGAAATCTGGGGTGACTGCAGGCCCCCCCCTACTCCCCCTCCCAGCCCTGCTGCCACCTGCCCCAAGCACAGCCCTGGCCCAACCCCTCCACTGGGAAGAGCTTGGCACAGCCCCAGCTCACAGTGGCAGCCTACCCTTGCCCTATGCCCAGGATCCAGGGGCACATGCCCCACCCCATGCTGTCCTGGGGTGTGTGCAGCAGCGGGAGCTGCCCCCCCCGACACCCCCTGGATGAGCCACTTCCATCTCCATCCCATGCCCTATCCCAGCTGGGCAGAGCCTGCCACTGCCCCAGCCCCTCCCTCACCATGAAGGCCTCAATCTGCCCACCTCCAACACCCCTTCCCCCACAAGAGACTTTCCAGCCAGACACTGCTCTCCACACTACTGGGCTGTGGTCCTGGCCAGCTGTGTGCCGTGTTGTGCCTGTGCACATACACGGGGTATTTATCAGCAACATTATTGGCCACATCAGCCAAAAGAAGCCAATTGCCAGTAATGTCAATTTTCCTTATATTGATGCTAATACGATATGGGAACAATGTATCAATGCACCTCTAGAAATGATGTCACAAATGTAAGTAGAATGCAAAGTTTAAAAGGAGCAAAATACTTGGCTCCACCAGCTAAGTGATGTAATGAAGTATTGTATTGTGAAAAATCCATGGGATGATATAAAGCCACAAAATAACACGACAGAAATTTTTAAGTCTCACTGAATGTACCAAACACTTTTTTTTTTTTAAGCTAAATACGTCACTTATGAAAAAAATCAAATATTTTATTAAGTAAAAATAAAAATACTGTAAAAAGTTATTAAAAAGAAGGGTCAGAAAACAACAAGGGATAGATAGTATTGCGAGAAAAAAGACAAAATGATCTTAAGATGCAAGTACTGATTTCACTCTCTCTAAGATTCTGGCTGGACTGCTAAGCTTTAAGACAGTGTCAAACATCCTGCCAATAAGGGCAATGTGCTAAAATTTGCAGATTAATTTCAAGCTGAGTCACATGAATCTTCAGTTGTACAACTGACAACTAACTATTGCATCAACAGCTCCCTTAGGAATATAAGCACACTGTACTTTATATAATCAGAAACGTGAAATGTTTTCTGGCAAGCATGCCTAACCTGAAGGAAATGTCCAAAGCATGAAATCTACAACACACATGATCACCAAAACCTCAGTGGGTTCATCTACACGTGCTATTAGCATGAAGCAATAAACTCCAGAGCATACTACGCTGGAGTTAATTGCTCCTGGATGTAGCATCTTCATATGTATCTGGGACTGCAACATGGCAAGCCAGGTCAGAGCAGCCCCAGTTGTCATAGAGTCTGTAAGGTTAGGCTGCCAGCCCAGGGTTGCTCCGACCCAGCTCAACATACTGTGGAAGGGTTGGCTGGGCCACAATGGTGCTCCAGCCAGACCTGTCGGCATCTACGTGTGTGCTGCTGCACACTGAAGAATGCCGTTGCAGGATAGTACTTGTATTTACATGTACTAACCTGAGGCCTAATAGGGCCCCACATGTAGATATTGAGACTTTACTGAGAAGCTCATTAGGCAGCTTTGCAGTAAACATCTCATGTAGATGCACCAAGTAATACCTAACCTATTCAGAAATAAAAAATATATTGGGCATTGTGCTCTTAACAAAACTCCAAATATTTTTAACATAAATACATTCAATTAGCAGGGGCCTAAATAGACTTGAAGTCATATAGTTAGGTTTGACTAATTTAAAATGCCCTACCAGATCAAAGCAGGGTCACTGAGGTTGCAGAAATCTTTACCCTTTACACAACAAGCCAGTTTCTCTAATCAGGAACATTTTCACTTTAACTTGTAAAGATATTCTGTGTACTAGGGATCTTTCAATGTTATTTTTTTTAATAGTAAAAAAACAGCTCAGTAGTTTAGTGCTAACTATCTGCATAATCTTCAGTTACTCAAGTTGCAGCAAGGAAAGTTTAGTTTAGAGATTAGGAAAAACTTGGCGCATCTACAGAACACTAGGAGGGTAAGTAAAGCCCTGGAAGAGGTTGCTAGACCCCACTAACACCCAACAACTAGGGAGACGATGATCCAATTGCCCAGAGAGCAAACACCAGCACACATTGCTAGTCACAGCTTTATTCATAATGGAAACAGCTTCGGACTAGCTCCAACAAACTGGGAGCCACATTTATACACCTTGATTCATGTTCATTTATACACCTTGATTCATACAGTTTTTTTCCACATTTATACACCTTGATTCATGCTTATTAACATTTACTCCACCTTTGTCCCTCCTTTGTTCCACCCATATTCCCTCATCTCAAGCTCTGCCCTTGTTTACTGTTTGTTTAATTATCATGGAATTACCTATGTATTTCACTTATTTACATGTCTTTTTGCTATAAGCGCATGTCTAAGATCTTGACCCCCACTTCTTCGGTCACTGGGCAGACTTTGACCCAAACCTAGAACTTCTGGAGGCCTCTTCACCAAATCACCATTCACCTTTTTGCATATGTTTATTTCAGATTCTGTTACCAATTATGTGTTATCTTTCACATTCCAGTCTTTTTTTCAGTCCCATCTTGTACAATCTCCACATTCCTAAGACTTACTCATTCACAACTCACAGACTTACACAGACTCGCTGCTTTTTTCAGAAAATAGTTGTTACAGTTAGGATGGTTACTTAGCATAAGCAAAAAGCTGGCTTAGCATAAGCATTCATAAGCAAAATTTACTTTATCTCCTAACAATAGCCAATGGTTTGTATCCTGTTTCTTTTACACATTGAGTTATATATCTTACAGCAATACTATATGGCTAGAAAAAGTACTTGCTTAAGCATCTTGCAATATTACTTTTAAGATATCATTCTGCATTGTGGTTAGTAGCTCTGCTAGACCACAGGTTATAGCCTTTTATTTAGCTGGAAATCAAATGCTCCCCAAGATTCAAATACTGTCTCCCTAACATAAGTTACCCAAATAAGTTGCAGATTCCCCATTCTTAGAAGGTTTTGGGGTGCAGACAGAAATGCAGCTCCCTGCTGTAACTGAGAACACTTTGCAGGAAGCATTCTGAGTTACAATGATCCCCTGGACCAAACAGAAGTTCACTGCTGGTTCAGGGGGGAGAGTGGGAGGAGGAGAAGGGGAATCTAGTGGCTGCCTGGGAAGAGACCAGCTGGTTTCCCCTAGCAAGGGCCCCTCCACTATTCCAGTTGGTCCCCGTTTCAGAATGGGAGGGAGGAAAAGGAAGAGAGGGAGCTCATTCTAGGGGTTCCCCAACCAGTGCTGGAGGGTAAGGACTAAAAAAAACCCAGACCAAACTCCCTCCATTCCCTATCCCTGCTCTCATTCTGAAAACAGTTCAAGGCTGGGAGGCAGAACAGACTCAAGTTACAGAAGACGCTTTGTTTTGAAACATCTTCATCTGACCCGTCATGCAATGAGGGTTCAGATTTTTGCTTGGTTGCATTTAGTCATAGCTACAGACTGCTTTCTGTGGCCAAATCGAGTGAAAATTGTCACTTCTGTCTGCACTCTGTAAGACCCGGGTAGACAAAGCCTTGGCAGGATGATAGTTGGGGATGGTCCATCTTTAAGCAAGGGGGTTGGACTAGATGACCTCCTGTGGTTCCTTCAATTTCCTAATTTACTATGATTCTATATTATTGTGCCAGTATTTCTTCCTTTTCTAGACTGATGGAGGAAAAATCATACAACTCTTAATAAAGAAAGTACTTGCTGGTGATCCCCCGAAGTAACTGAAAAATATACTTATAAAAACCTAAAGTCCAGTTCAGTCAAAGTAAAGACTGCTGTTGCCACAAGACTTAAGGGCAGAATGGAGAAAACCAGGGAAATAAAGGGCTCTTTGTGATACTGAAAAACGTAGGAGTCCCATGGGGGAAAAGGCTGTTGTATAAAGCATAATATCTCTGAATATTCAAATGAAAATTGCCATACATAAACACAGAGAGACAAGCTTAACAGTTCGTTCAGATGGCAAACATAATACAGCTTTACAGGAATAAGATATGAATGTCTATTATAATGCAATTTTGTGTCATTGTCTCCACAAAATAGTTTACATTTTATGTTGAGGTGTCATTATTTGTTACATATGCACTGAAGTTTCTGAATTCAGACTAGCCAAGTAGAAGTCTTGATCATGCTGAACTTAACTTATTCATGACAGATGCATGTGATAAAGACTGAACATTGACCAATCAAGAGAGAGTTAAGGTGATGACTGCAGTAAGTTGCTTAATTTTTTTCCTCTTAAAAAAAAAAAAATTGGAGCCATTGTCCCAAACAGGACAATGCAACTAATTCTGGCCTACATTTTATTTCACAGAGGTTACACATATATATGATTTAAAACTGCATTTAAAATAAACCAGACACAAGCCTACATTCTGGGACAAATGCTATTGGAATTTTCCTCACTCACACAATTAATTCTATTGATATCAACAGAAATAGCCATATACTTAAGCTGAAGAGGATATGACCTCTTGTGTACATTTAAGTTATATCAAAAAGCTGAGAGTGATGGCACTGAGTTTTTAGTGACTTCTGCCACTAATCAAGGGGTTAAACTCAGCTCATTATCCCTTCTGATTATACCTGTGCTGGACTAGGAGAAAAGCTGCTTAGATTCCAGAGGGTAAAGACCACCTTTGGGAATATGAACACCATCTTCAGAATCACAGGACTGGGGAGGAATCTCAGAATGGTGGACTTTTTCTGTGACACTTCCCAGTTACTAACAAGGCATGCTGCCCTTTTCTACTAAAGTATTCCATCAGTTTAAAGATGCTCATAGTTATTGCTGGGAAAGTGATATTAGCCATTCAGTATTTTTCCATCTTTCTATATTTTCCATCTTAAAGGTCTGAGTAAATATATGGTTTTAGCAGACATTAGCAAACTGTGATATTATTTCCTTCCCTGGACCTGTCTGCATCTAAACTGGAGGGGAACACCTCTTGAAATAAGTATGTGATCTTCATGGCCAATCAAATTTGCCTCCTTAAAAAACCATGTCAACTAGGGCATTGGTTCCCAAACTTTTTTTCCTGCAGAAGGGCACAGGAGTGAGACCAGGCACACAGAGCTGGCTGCTTCCCTCCCAGGGCTGCCTCACCCCCCAGCTTTAGCTCTGCACACCCCAGAAGCCGCTTGCTAGGGCAGACAGATGGGGGCCTAGCAGGGGGGCTCATGCCACAACCTGACAGCCAACCCTTCATGGCCCAGTGTTTGGGAATCTCTGAACTAGGGTAGTTACGATAAACTGAGATCTGCTGTGACCAGCAGCTTACTTCATTGAGGCCAACAACATTTACTATCCTTAGACTACTTCCCTCCATCATGCACAGGCAATTAAATTAGTTCCACTGATCAGATTTTTTCTAACGATGCCAACATATCTGCAAGCACTATGGTATTACCACAAGTAAGCAAGGTACTAACGGCCTTACAAAGGTCAGGACAAGCCCATTAAACTACTGGTTTTCCAGTTTAGCTGCTGTCAGGCTACACCAAAGCCAAATATATTTTGGAATTTCTGGTGAAACCAATTTAATTTAACTTCTAATGAATAATGTTGTTTTATTTCCCAGGCATCTTAAACCAAAAAAAGGTTAAATTTACAAGTGGACTTACCCACTATTCATAAACTAGATGTGTGATCCACCCAGAATACCTTCTAGCTTGGTGGTTAGGGAACCCTCAGTTCAAAGCCAGTTCTAAATTAGGCAGTGAAGGAATTTGAACTGAGATCTCTCTGTATACCACAACATTGTCCTTTCCACCAACCTACAAGGTGGAAGGGGTGCAAGGACATAAACACATCCTTCTTCTGGATTGTGAAAACTGTATCTAGGTCCCCTTGCAAATGTGTCCAAATGACTGAAACAGTTCAAGAAACATGAACATATTTTTGCCCTAACTTTTTTTTATTTGACAATTTCAAACTAAAACCCCAAACTGCTTTTATTTTTGGCAAAAAAATATTCATTACATCTATCTGGGAAGAATCTCAAGACTTCCAGGTCCACGTCTAAAGGCAAAATACTAATCAGAAGGTGGTCAGGGAAGGCACTAAACACCTTACTGTTATTCATGGACACAATTACAGTTGGTTTAGAGTGAAATTTACTACAGGCTCAAAGGTAGGATGCTAACATAACTATAAAACTGGTATGGATTTCTTTATTCTGGAAATGCCCAGAATGTAAGCCTTTTCTCTGCCCCATCTACAGCAAAGGAGTCAGAAAATGGTAAGCATAATAATAAATCATCACACCTACTTAGGAGAAGTGCTGTATGAAGGTAGCTGATTCATTTTCACAACTTCTTTTCATGCAGGTAGACAAACTAAAGTAGGAAGGTTAAGTAAGTCACCTTTAATTAAATATCCAAGGAGATCTGCCACAATAATAGATTCACATTACATCAGGAATGTAGGCAATAAATCCAGATAATTTACTGAGACAATGCTATCCAGTAATAAAAAAGAACAAATGTTAAAATTACAAAGAAAATTCATCCCTTATACTTGCTGAATTTAAACAAAACTGCGCCCCACAACAAGCAAGAAATGCTTCATATGTAAGTTCCCGTGTGGTCTAGTTAGTGGTCTAGTCAGGAGGACGAGGTGAAATAAAAGGAGAGGAGAAAGAGGGTTTATACTTAATGAAGTAATTTTTTAAAGAAAAATCTCTTAACAAACTTTTCCCAACAAAGCAAAAGGCAAGGAAATACCATATTATATCCATGAAAAATATGCTAGTTTTATATATACACATACATATACACACATATACCATATACATCAGTCACACACACGTGTACACACAGTGTGTGTGTGTGTGTGTGTATAAAAACTAAGATATTTTTGGTGGATAACTGACTCACTCTGATCATGATGGCCGCACAGAATTAATTTCAGAACAAAAATAAACAGCTTCTGACCAACCTCTTCTATGCAGTTACCTATGGAGTAGGTGTCCCACACTAACAAGTCTGCCTTCTTCCTGCAACCTTACACACAGGTTGAATAGTCATAAGAACATAAACATTTTCTAAAATAAAAGTCAAATGTGTTGATGGTCCTTACCTTAGACTTCATTTTTTTTTTTTTTAAAGAAATTCTGCAGACTCTACCCAAAAGCGCTTTTTTCCCTGCTCTGTCCCCTTAACTCATTAGTTCTTCTATCGTTCTAGATTTCCCACTTCAGACTAAAAAAATAGAAACTTAACAAGGCTTTGTTAGTATAGGTATATATGAGAAGTATTTGGAGTTAAAATTGGACTAATCTTCCAGCCCATTTCCTGATGGAAACTCAGGGTACCCCCATTCAGCATACTACATAATAGTATACTACTTTATGTCTGCTGGAGGGTGACTTAAAAACCCCCCACAACTGATAGAAGCCAGCAGCAAACAAAACAATTAAATACGAGACAACTAACAAAACTAAGTATTATTGTATGTAGCTCAGTATTTGTACACTCTTCATTGCCTTTTGATCTAACAGCATGCCTTTAGTTAGCAACAAAATTGGTATGACAGCCCCCTGACATGCTGAAAGAAGAAGCCAAGTCCCCTCAAGTGACTTAAAATTATGCTGTCAATTCAAACCAGCTCAGGCTTTGGCCAGTTTCTTTTAGAGATGTAAAGAACTGGCAGTTTCAATTCACTTATGGTTATTAACGTTTTTCTGAACAAAGAATTAAACCAAGCCTCCAGCCACATTCCAGTGCGGGCGATTGTGTTTTCTTTATCTAAGATTCCCTGTACGTTTTCAATTGGATAAGGTATTATTTTCTCCCCTGCAAACTAGCGCATGGTGTATTTGGTGCATGACGTAACTCTAATGGCACTAATAAACCTGAATTACAAAGCAGGTGTATTATTCCTGACTATGATGTTTTTTTACATTGCTCTTAAGACATTTGGGATTCCTTCTTGATGAAAGTAGCTAAAATATAAATCATTATTGTCATCGGCTTACTAAAGCAGCGATAATGTAAGAAATATTTTTTAGTAAAACAGATTCTTAAAAGTATCTTTTTAAAAAAAATGCAGGCACAAGTCTCTAACGGCCTTATTCTCTGGGCCGTTTAAAAAGAGAGAATGCCTTTAGTGCACTAACTTATCTTTCTCTCCTCTGTTCCTTTTGGTTCTCAAACTATATTATTCTTTGGATAACAATCACGTTTTGAAAAAAAAAACTGATGCACACCAGCTATGTAGAGGAACTAAACCAACCAGCATTTCTTGCCTTTGAGTATTATAGTCTCAGAATTACACTTTAAGAAAATGTTTCATTGGCTTCTATACTACACGGATAATATTTTCACAACACTAAACTCCCTTCTCAGTAACAGAAACATAGTAAACATAGGAAAACTTCTTTAAGTATTTATGTCTCCTTTGTCCTAATTTGTTTTTTTTGAGTAGCCTATATAGAGGTGATTGCATAATAGCGCAAAATAGTCTTAATTTTGTCTATTGTGTGTGTGGGGTGGAGGGCACAGGGTGGGGAAAGTGTGGGGGCAGGGGCCTGCCTATGCACTAGGTCCTGGGAATCAATCAGGGATTGAGGGGCAGATGCAGCAGAGCTCACCTGGGCAGTATGGTCCATGGCTGCCCCTGTGGTGCTCCGCATGAGGCCAAGCCTCAGCCCCTTCCTGCCCAGGGAAGAGAGCGCTGTGCTCCTGCCTGAGTCCATTGGTCCTGGCCTGGGCTAGCATGTACCGCTTCCCACCAGGGCTGTTCCTGATGTAAGCTGTTCCTAAGTGTTGCTTAATGTTGCGCTGCTCTGGGT
Organism: Caiman crocodilus; assembly: GCA_030014935.1. Lineage (NCBI taxonomy): Eukaryota > Metazoa > Chordata > Crocodylia > Alligatoridae > Caiman > Caiman crocodilus. The sequence continues at coordinate 629,602 of JAGPOW010002514.1, read as the reverse complement.
GGGAGGAAGCTGCAGCTGGATGGCTCCTGCATCAACATGTGGGGCTCTAGCTCCTGGTCACCTTCCATCCACTTGGCTGCCTGCAGATGGCAGTTCACTGTGCCGGGCAAAAGGAGAGGGAGGAAGGCAACTGGGAGCTGGAACCACCCAGCTGAAGCTTCCTCCCTGCCTGGAACAGTGCAGCAGGGGCAGGAGAAGGAGGAGCTGCTGGACACAGGTGGAGCCAAGCAGCACCTGCTGGGAAGTTGTGCATGCTGGCCGGGGCCAGGTCAGTGGGTACAGGTGGGAGTGTGGTGCTTGCTGCCCTAGGTGGGGCTCAGCCCCATGCAGAGAGCTGCAAGGCCAGCCATAGACTGGAGCCAATCAACTGGTGAGCACCCCCCAGTGGGGCTGAATCCAATTAGTTGGAGGACCATATTTTGCTTACCCTTAGTCTATTGAAATGTGTTATCAGCAGGAATCTGGGTTTTCCATTTGCTGCAGAAAAATGCAGATTTTCCCCTCTGAAGGAGAAGAACATGGACTTTCTCCCTTAAAGGAAAAAAAGCCAAGGAACAGCGAGTTTCCCTTTGCAGGCTGGCAGAGGGGAGAGGGATACAGGGGGCACCATGTGTATGGGCATGCACACATGGCAGCCAGGTAGGGTGGTGGACAGCAGCTCCCGCAGTTTCCTCCAGGTAAGTCTACGGGGTGGGAGGGGGACACAGGAGTACAAGTGATGCAGTATGGGGCTAGGGGGGCAGGGACAGACACACGACCCCCAGATTTTTGTGCCCACAGTGGGGTGCAGGGCTGCAGCTGAGCCAGATCAGCCCCTGGCAGAAGCCACCTACATGGCCTAGCATGTGGGACCTGGCGCAGGAGGGAATGCCATGTTGCCATGGCTGGGGCAGCTCTTGCCCAGAGGTGGTCTGGTCCAGTTGCAGTGTTGCACCCTATACCCTGTTGTAGGCAGAGAAATTGGGAGGGGGTATGTACCCCCTACCTGATGCGTCTCCCTTGGCCCCCTTGTGTTGCCTGTGCCTCCACCCCCCCTTCACCACACACCTACCCCCTTCCTCAAAAATTGGGGGGTTGGAGCATGGGGGTAAGAGTTCAGGAATGAGGGGTACTAGCAGAGCTGGCAGGGTGCATGGCTTGGGAGTGAGGGGCAACGGCACAGGCAGGGGCAGGGCACTGGCATATCAGGGTTGCTTAGCTGTACAAAGCAGCAGGGGGGACAGCCACAACTGGACCTACATCTTGGTGAGTGAAGGAGGCAGAAGGAACTCTGATATTCTATGCTAAAAAAAGCCAAAATCAAGTGCCAAAATGTATTTTACCATAATGACTGAGACACTGCTAAACTTCCAAACTACCGTAAAACTGTAAATATATGTCCACCCAATACCTATATATAGTGGTGTTTCACTTTAATCACTGAAAAATGCAAATTTTGGGAGTTTTAATTGGAGAACTTAGGACTCGTCCACCCCCCTTTTTTTATTAAAGAATTTGAGTTTTTAAGCAGAAAAAAAACAGGATCCCGTATTATCAAACAAAATGAACCCATCTGTATATGTTCCTCTTAATTCACAGTGAAGAAAGGTGCAGGAAAGGAATTTGTGCTGCTAAAATCATGCTATCAGGTTTTTGTATGGTCATAGCCATTACAAACTGCATTAAGGTTAAACTGCTGAAGAGTATGATGACCTCAAAAGAGGAACCAGGGACAAGCCAAAATGATGATGGTTTAGACCCAAAACAGACAAAAAAGCAACAGAGTAAAATGACAATATACTGCATATATGCATACCACATGCACATATACCATCCATACAAATTATTTAATTTGAGAAACCAATAGTTTTCTCACATTGATCAATCCTTATCCACCATCAATCCATATCTTAGATTTAAAAAATGTTGAAAAGTTGTAAAACTGGGTAGACAGAGTAAAACAGTATTTTATGTGAAACAGTACTTTGTGTACTAAGTTGATCCAGGGGCCAAGATGATGACCAAAACATTCTTAAATAGATTTATCAATTGGAAATCCTCCTGCAATCATTCTCTATGTTCATCATCATTATCTATATTACATCCTTCAACGAAAACAAAAATCACATGGCTGGGAAAATAAATTCATTGCTCAATAGTTCCTGTCTTTTTTCCCCTTTTGTGAATATAAAAACTAAATATTTTTTGTCTAGATTTATATCAGATGTCAAGAAAGCAAGCTAAACTCAAGCTGCTGCACTGTTAATTAAAAGCAAGATGTGTAAAGTCTGAAGTTAGAGACCCAAAAAGGCATTTTTCTGCGTGTAAAATTACATCATACTCCATTACACATCCAAAATTTTGCATTTTAACAGTGACAGGTTATTCTGTTGTCTTAATTGTTTTTAAGGTGCTTTTAAAACTTAAGCTAAAAGAAAAATTGTAGCTTGCATTTGCAAATGACAAGCCAGATATTAGATTCAAATAGATAGTTTTTGAAGTAAATCAAGCCAGTGAGTTGTAAACAGGTGGTTTTATTGTAAAGAACTTAAGACATCCCATACAAGCTCAGAGCACAGTGTCCTGAATCTCACTGGGGCAGTGGGTGCATGCTAGAGGAAACAGTATGTTGAATTTTCTCACCATAAAGATGCACATTTCCTCAGAAAGTCAGCCCTCTGAAACTGAAGTGCATGTTTTAAAAGCAGGGAAGCTTTTTTATTTGCTGAAGAAGCAGGAAATCTGGAGATACTGCACATGCCAGGAGTCCTGCATTAACCCTCTCAGACTCAGCTATTGTGTGGTACGCTACAGCATATTCCTGAAGCAGCAAATGAACTGCTGGTAGTATCTTGATGAGGACTGTGATGCAAAAATAACACTTTATTTAAAAGAAATTATATAAAGAATTACAGTAAAGAACTAAAAGTCTTGCTCCTGATATGAAGAAGGAAACAGCGTCCAGGAAGAGTGACATCTTGGGAGATGTCTGGGTGAGGTAGCTAGCACCAGGAACGTCTCCTCTGCCTTCCAAAAACAAGGTGCATGTTTAATTTGAGGTACATGGCATATAAAAAATACAGTGTATTCAGGGTCTATGTTCCCTGTCCCTCTTCCTTTACAGCCTCCAGGAAACAGAGGCCTAGGAACTCCTAAACTGTAGGTTGCACCCTAAACCGTTGCTTGTGCTTCCCTCTCTCACTCAAGAAAGTTTCCATTGTAAGGATTTTTTAAATTCTTGTTTTACGATAGTTCAGTAATCCACTTTAAAAAAACAAACAGTCAAAAAGCAATGTAGAGATTATAATTAAATCCTACCTACAGAAAGTTACCAGTGATGACAAAAGGGAATCCGGGACTTGTGAATTTACGGACAGAATTTGGCCTTAACAATAGGCAAATATAACATAAAAAAAAACAAAAGCAAAAATCCACACAAGGTTCTACAAGCACTTGTGCACGTGCCTAATATTATTTAACTTATGTTTTTCTGAGCATACATTAACCAACTTGTTACTACCCTGGCACTGCAGTGGTAAGACATTGGCATAACTCTTCTCTCCACTTTTAAACTGCAAAATCTTACAGGATTTTCTTGGTATTTGGAGTACTTTGCCTTCTAATTGTGTGCAAGTGTTCAAAATAGTGACTAGGGAGATTCCTCGGGCAAAAAAATTGCTGGTGAATGCAAAGTACTGGACTTGCTGCCACTGGAGTCCCTTTCTGGTCTTATACTCTTTTAGGGAGTTTCACTGGTTTCAATGGAACTACACGAGCAAAATAACATGCACACCAAAACATTTGCCTGACCAGGGCCAAATCATATTTTAGGTATGGGAAAATATTCACAGCCAAATGTTTCTTATCTTCAGCAAAATACTCGATGCTATATTACAGCACAATTTATTTGAAAGCTAAAATGATAAAACCTATTTATAATCAAACTGCTTAATTAAAAGACATCTTAAAACAATTCTCTCCCTCTGATTGTACAAGTTACAGATATTTTTTTAGCCCTCTCACCTCAGCATAATAATGAAAAACAGACCGTTTAAAGCCAATATGTCAGTCATTAGCCAGTGACCAGACTGGCCTGAGCCTTAGACACAAGCACAAAAATAAAAAATCTTCAAAAATATTACTAAAATTAGAAGGTTTACAATGTGTGTGGTGAAATAAACTTAGAGTTACTTAAAATTTGGGTTACAGAAATGCACTTTCTAGCCCAATTCCAAAAATAAGCTATTCCTGCTCTAATGTTGAATACATATATCTGGCCCACACAGATCAAGATGGTTTCTTACAAGCTCTGTTTTAAAGAAGGGAGAGACACCAAACGGCTACACTACCCATCTGGAATGGTGCTGAGCAGTGGCTAATAAGACTCCCCAACA
>JAGPOW010002514.1:607096-625129 GCA_030014935.1 Caiman crocodilus | reverse complement strand
ACAAACGTAGAACACTGCTGTTTTTCATGAAACTCCTGAGTCTCTTTGTTGAACCTCATTTATAAAGTTGGCTATCCTAGCATATAATGTTTTGTTCACACTGAGGGAGTACCCTGGAACACATTAGCTTATAGTGGTACTTTTTTTAAAAGAGCAGGAAAATTAAAAAAATACATATTCTTCAACCTTTTATCAGAGACTTCTTTTAATTCAGGGGTAGTCTGCTCCGACCAGGAAATTAGTGAAGTAGTAATAAAGTGTGCGCTGTGCGCTAAGACAGGCTTACTTTACAGTTTTCTTTAAAAATAAACCTTGGCTCATCTAAGCCCAAAGCTAATGAGCAGACTTCTCCTTTTCCACAGGTCTTTCAAACAACTGCTATCAACAGGATAGGAACAAAAATAAAATTTAAATGGCACAACATATTTATTATAATCAATTTTATGGAGGTAGACTACTTTCTTCTTTTCCTGGTTACATTAATCCTTTAAAATTACCTCAATAAAATGGGAAACCTTGGGGAACTTGGCAATGAATGGCCAAAGTTATGTTCAGATTTCTCATAACTCCCATCCCAGAATAATACTTTTCCCATTGTGAATGCTTCAGAAAAAACTGACACCAGTGCTGTTCTTATTCCAGGGTCCATCCTAAGTATTCAGCATCAAAACATTAAACACAAGGTTTTTTCCCTCGTGTGAATAATTTAAGTAATAGACTTTTACTGGGAAAGTCCAGAGTTTCTATATTTCGAGGTTGGGAGAAATGAATGGAATAAGAATTTGAGTCATGCTCAAATTGTCCTTTCCTTAGTTACACTGCAATCAGAAAAATCTCAAATCCCTTTTCAAGCTGTAGACAACAGTAAAGGTAAACACAACAACATATACAAAGGTATAAACAGATTTTTTGGTGACATAACAAACACTCACTCTGGTTTGAATCCCTGTCAAGTGGAAGAATCATTAGCCCTGCTCCTGCCTGTCCCCACTTTCCCCACCTCTCTGCACCATGTCAGATGGACAGCACCATCTGCATGCCTCCCCACATCTAGGTAGAAGAAATCTGTGTGTTTGCATGTGCATACATCTATGTGTTTATGCATGCATGTGGTGATGGGGTACTGTCTTGTGTCTTGTGGTTGGGCAGAATGTCATCATCTTCCCATCACCACTGTGAGAACAGACCACTTCTCCCTCTTTTTCCTCTGTTACTCGGGGTGGTGCTATTTTGCTTGTAGTGGTGCACCACTCAGCAAGGGAACCTGCTTGCAGGTAAAATCTAACATCGGCTTAAGCATTCTTTTACTTGGTTTTAAACAAAAATAATGGAACAATTATCAATCCTGAACTTTTACACCTCTTCAGAATTTCATTTTATCCTAATTTACCATTAACAGATTCTATCATGTACAGGGACTTTTGTATAACACTGAAATTCAACAATATCTGGGGAGAAATGCCACTGTCACAGGAATAGCAGTTTAATATAGAAAATTAATACAATCAGCCAAAAGGAATTTCCTTGAGGCTGAACACAGCTAACTCAATTGAAATTTGGCCAGCTCACTGAAATTAACACCCTTGTGACTGCAAAGAAGTCGCAAGGTCAAGAACTCTGTTCTTAAAATCCCTCTAGCACACGTACAGGCATGTGTACACAAAACCAGAGGTTTTTTTGTTTTTTATTAAATCTAAAATAAAAAAGCAAATAAAATAATATTCAGATCACTATAGATAGTATAGCACAATGGAATATAACTAAGAGTACCTGGATGAAACTAAGAATATAAAGATTAAACATTAAGGAAAGTTTACAGTCCAAACAGTTTTTTTCCTAAAAGAAGAGTTTAACACTCTGGAGTTTGAGATATTTAAAACTAGACTAAGTAGCTCTACACTGGTACAAACCTGTCTCACACTGGAAGACAGATAGACAGAACAATTCTTTCCAGTCTTTAACTTTTCCAGGTCTATAGACGATGCAAGTATTTCTCACGCTACCAAGAAACCTTGAAGACTTTAAGAATTATTTGTGTGGTCTCAACCAGGAAGGAAATCAGAGGAAATGCCAGATTGCAAACCCTACCATTAAAGGAAGTGATTTCACTTCACTGTATGCTCAAACGTCCCAAAAGAATAAAGTAACACACATTAAAATAATTCATATTAAAGCAACAGAAGTGTCAGTTAAGTTAAGCCTTCTTTTTCAGTTACTCATTGCTGTTCTAGGGAAAAAAAAAAGAAAATCTAGCTTTATCTACAACAAATTTTTGTTCAGGGAGTGGGCATCATCTAGAATGGGCTGTATGAGTATTAAACACTAGACCATTTAGAACTCAATGTTGACATTGTGGATCTCAACTAATGTTAGCAAAGTTGGTTCACAGATGCTATGATTATACAAATAACACCACTGTATAAGGAGTCTGACATGACCCTCACAGTTCTAATCCCAGCTATTACTATTAAGTGCATTTCTACTGCATTGAGGAGCCCAAGTCACAGAACAGGGTTTCATTATGTCAGATCCAGTATACACAGTACAAAAAATAATTCCTGCTCAAACAACTTATAATCAAAATAAAGGAGCAGCTGAGGAATGCAGATATACAGACAAGGAAAATACTAAAGTGGAAGAATATTAAGCTGTGTGATCAGCAGTGGTATTAGTATACCAGTAGTCTTCCCCAGAAGTCATCTACCTGGGAAAGTTATGCTAGCGCAGGGTAAGATATACATTTAGGACACTATAAATTACACAGGAATAACTATAGGATTACTTTTATATCAGAATAAGAGTAGCTTTTTGGATTGACCTAAATTGTTTCCAGTGACAAGTGAACTGAAAAAAGGCATTAATATGAAAAGAGAAACTACACAGGGGTATGAGTATAACTAGAGCGATATAAAACTGTTGCTATAACTATATATATAACATTATAATTAGGAAAAATCCCTAAACAGACAAACCCTTACTATGGGTTTGGGCAAGTGATTTAACATGTCTGTCTCAGTTTTCACATCAAATATGAGGCTATTTCTACTTTATTTCAGAAGAGTGTTAATCAATGCTCTTATAATAAACGATGCTGAATATTCTTTTTATTTAATTCATGTGAACTTTGAGATAATTTCACAAAATTATTCAATAACTGCTGCTAGTTTAAATTTTTTTTTTTTTTTTTTTAAACAGTTTGAACTTCCAGTAGCCCCACCGTGTGACAAGTCTTCCCTCTTTGGAGAGCAGAAACGTTTCCATCTGCGTATATTAATGCAGCTTCACACCTGAATCACCAGGAAAGATCCTTGGCTCTGCATAGCTGAGAATGCTGTTGCTTCTGGCAAGTTCCCAGCTCTGGCCACCCCAGAGACATTAAGGCCAGGTCCAGGCATTAAGTGTAATTCCACACATATCAATGGCCAGCTAGCCAACCTGTCCTTTAAGGGAATGGAGCCTGATCAGTAGGGATCCTGGTTTTCCATTTCCCACAGGAAAACAGAGAAAAACATGGATTTTCCCTTTTACCGTAGAAAAACAGGGATTTCTCGTTTTAATGGAGAAACGCATGCATTTTGAACTTTTGCAAAAAGCGCTCAGCAGGTTGGCAGAGTTCCAGCCTGCAAGGAGCTGAGGGGAGTGGGTGGAGGGCAGTCAGATAGGGAGCACCATGTGCATGTATAGGCACATGGCTGCCAGGCAGCATGGAGAGCAGCTCACTTGCTGCTGCGAGCCCCACGTCACCCTGGCAAGGCACCCTGCCCACCCCGCAGCAGCAGGGGCAGTGGCATGAGGTTGTGCCCCTCACTGCTGCAGAGGAGGCAGGGGGCACATAACCAGGGCAAACTAGGAATCACAGCAGCATGGAGCTGCCCTGACCAGCCCCGTTCTATCCTGCCACGCCAGGTCCCACCCACTGGGCTATGGAGGCCCCAGGGGAAGGCAACAAGGCAGGGAGCTTGCAGCGGGCAGCCTGTATCCACCCCATCCACAGATCTGGGGGGCAGAGGCCCCTCCTCCCCCAGGGATGTGCACAGTGGCAGGGAGCTGGCCCCACCCCTAATACCAAAAATGTTAGAACATTACACAGACAGCAACAACAAATGTGGGTCAGCTTGTAGTGGGTCAAAGAAGCTGAAGTGCATAGATAATGTGAAAAGCTGAATCTACAGACTGAAAAATCCCTGAAGAACAAGGAAACCAAATGCCCATTTGGCTGTTGGGTAAAGTAGATCATGATACTTCCTGGCAAAGCAGATAAAGAAAATGAGCAAGAGGGAAAGTTGATTGCATCTGTTGGTTTGAGTGGTGGCTGCTAGGGATGTTATATTAAGTGTGCAGTAGAAACAGAAAGGACTTATGTTGTACCAAACAGGTACTGGTAGTGAAGTCAAAGAGAGACAAGATCCAAGGCTCATATCTTTTTAACAATTTAAAAGTAATATAACACTGGAGCTTGTTTACAGAAACACAGGAGGAATTGTCCAAAGGGTCTAAGGAATTTCAGTGCCCATGCTGATTTTAACAGTATTTGGACATCTTGAAAATTCCATTTGTAAGCCATTAAGAGAACACAGGTATTTCAGTGGAGGTATAGACCAAGATACTACAACTTGAGGGCCCTCTTCTCCTTCTAAGATGTACATCACAATGGGTAGAAACAGACGGTACATTTGGGCTGCCATAAAGCTTTTTATGGTGACACAAAGGCCAAGCAAATGGATGTCTATATTCCTAGTTGCACTAGAAACGGCCAAAAATGTTTTCTTCGATCCTCCCAGTCTTGGGCGATGGGCTGAGGAGGTAGAGGAGAATCCATGTAGTAAACCAAAGGCTGCGGCGTTGGTGTCATTGGGAAGGCTTTGGCTTCCATGACCACAGTCCGCTCTTTGGTGAACGAGGCAGCGAGCTGCTGGGAAGGGATGGCCTGCACCTTTCTGCAGAGGCAAACAGCGGAGACCAAGGGGAAAGAAAAGGAAAATGGCGGTTATTTACCTTAGGATCACTGGAGAACCCCGCATGTGGCTGGAACGACGGCGTGGAATACCTGCGGATGACGGGTGATGTCAGCCCAAGGCACCAGCAGGAGAGTATAAAGGAAGAGGCTGCGGCCAGGACAAGGAGGAGCACGTGGCTGCCGGGCAGAGGCTGCGGCAGAAGCGGCTGGAGTTGCAGAGCACCGGATCTGGCTAAAGAGCCAGCCCGGAGGGCGCAGGACGCTGGAGCCAACTGCCGGCACGTGCTGTGAACTGGAGAGAGCGCCCGGGAGGCGCGGAATGCCGGGGCCGACTGCCGGTGCATGCCTTGAACGGGGGAGAGAGCCCGGAGGATGCAGAATGCCGGGACGAACGGCCAGCGTGCCCTACGGAGAAGAAGAGCCCAGAGAGAGACGGACGCCAGAGGGTGGCACGTCTTTAACTGGTGAGCCGGGGAAGAGTGGAGAGCAAGCCGCAGATGCACGGAGGGGCCCATGGCCCCGAGAAGACCCAGAAAGAGGACTGCAGCCAGGGGCAGACCCAGGTGGGAGAGGGAAGCCCTGGGGCGACCCCGGGAGGGGCCATCCGGACCAGGTGGACCCAGAGAGAGGGCTCTACGGCAGGGAGAACCTGGAGAGGGTGTCGCTCCCGGGGAAGCAAGACAAGGAGTGGTGGATAGCCAGCCTGGAGAGTGAGGGCTAGCAGGCAGTGTCGCGGGTAGCGACTTGATCAAGGAGCCAAGACCCCGGTAGGAGACTAGCGGTGTTTAAGTTTAGTAGAATTCTTTCGTTTGGTTGTGTTACCCCAGGTTAGAAGGGGTTGTGGCACGGGGGCAGACAGAGGGAGGAAAGCTCATCCATTGGTGGCGGGCCAGGGAGAATAGCAACGAGAACGCCAAGAACCGCCGGGCAGGCTAAGGGCAAGGTGGAAGGGGTGGAGGAGCCTTGCAGAAGATCCCGACTGCAGGTAGCCAGAGGGGACAGCCGCCCGGAGGGAAGCCCCACCCACTAGAAGATCAAAGTCGTGGCAGGCGAGAAGGGGCAGACCCCAGAGCGGAACGAGACCTGCCCCAAGGCCTTCTGCGACGGCCAGCCGGATAGCTATGAAACCTCGGGGCAAAGAGGCCCGAGGTAAGAGGTTCGATGCCCGGCAGCTACACCATGTCTACTGGAATTAGACATTTCCCATTTGTGGGGCATGCAAGATCAGGCCCTTCAAGGTCCAGCAGCATCCACTGGGTTCCCCCATCTGAGATTCCCCAGGGGTCAGCCAACAATCAAGTATAGTCCCAAATGGGGTCATCAATCAGCTGACTGTTGGTCTCAGCCCCGGGAATGCATCAGAACCAGTTTTTTCCCCCCATCTAGAGAGACATGCCTTGGAGATTCCCTGGGCCACATCTCTGCAAGAAGCGGGACAGGTGAATCGTCTATTGTCCCAGGGGATCAATAGGCAGGAAAACAGATGACATGCATTTCACCAAATTAAGTGGATCCATTGTTCTGGAACATATCCTGGAAGAGCTGATCTGCTTCATTTGGTGATATCTATTTTCACCCAGTGATATTTAGAGCATTCATTGGGGTATTTCCCCGACACAGCTCTTCAATCAAGTAGATATAAAATACCTATTTTTCTACTAGCTCATTTTTACAGTTTATGCTGGAGGAATAAATGCCTAATCTAATAATAGAGAAGCTCAAGGACCATAACTGGATAGAAAAATAAAGAGACTTTTGGTTCTGATGGAGATGAATAAACCTTCAAACAGGGATTTACTCAACATTTACATTATCCTCCAGCAATTCTGCTTTCTAAACAACACAAGATGTACCACCTTTGTGTATACTTAACTCGGAGTTAAGTATATTAAAAGAGAAATCATAGTAAGTATGTTAAAGCACATTGCTCTGCTCAACTGTCTCTTCCACATCCAAGACCAGTTGTCACCCAGTTGCAGGTAAGGAAGCTGTAATCCAAGGGGAGGCAACCCTTGGCACAGGTGCCTGAGCATGGCTCATGAAGGCATTTTGCTTGGTACATACACCTTTGGGGCAGATGATGGGCAAGGTGTTGGGGCTGCATTGTCACAACAAGGATCAGGTCCCTTGTGGCTTCCCCATTGTCTGCCCCTGGCACATCGCCATCTTACAAGCTGAGGTTGTGGGTGTTTTTGGCACACTGCCCAAAAACACTGCCAACCCCTGCTGTAATATGATAGTGATAATGTCTACCTCTACCGTTTTTATGGCATTTCTCCAAGAGCTAAACCACAGTCCAAAATTAATGCTAGATACAATGGATTACTTTACAGTATTTTATCTGACCTCTTTTCCCACCAGGAACAGAAATGTAAATGGGCAAGAGAAAAAAAAGTCATCAGTACTCCAGTAAGTTTTACTGACATGGGAACTAAAAGTGCAGTTCCTCTCCAATAACTTCTTCTATTTAGCAGCATTTTAACACTGAAAAGGGTTTGAAGAAATCAGGACATTAAAAGGAGGATCTAATTTTAACTGCTCATGTTTTTGGAAAGAGACTATTTTGTTGCTACTCTTGGTTAGTTGAATATATAAATTATGTGTAAAGTGTATGTGTTAAGTCATATTCCAAGTCATCTGTAAGAAATAAAGTATGCTGACAAAATGGTTAAAAACAAGTGATTCTTCCACTCTATTTGGAACTGGTGATGCTTCACCTGGAGTATTGCATCCAATTTGGGGCACTGCACTTCAAAAACAGCATAGGCAAATTAGGAAACAGTTCGGTAGTGAGCAACAAGAGGTCCATGAAACATGATTTGCAAGGAAAGGTTGGAAGAACTTGTATTACTTATTCTGGAGAAAAGACGACTTAAGGGAAATTGGATAACAACTGTCTTCAAATACATGAATGGTTATGAAGAGGATGGTGATAAGCTACTTTGTGGCCACAGGGGACAGGACAAAAAAAAAAAAATGGTCTGAAATTGTACCAAGGGATATTTAGGCTGGATATTAGGATTTTTTTGTTTAAAAACAATGAGGGTGGCTAAGCATTGGTGGTGATTTCCTAGATAGATTGTGGATGTTTTTAAGAGCAGATTAAACAAATACTCATCTGGAATGATTTAGACCAGGGGTGTTAAATTCAAATGGGGCACCTAACAAGACCATGGGACTCTTGGCAAGCTGGATCCAGCCCAGGGTATGGGGACACAGAAGTGTCAACCACTTAAGTCAGAATTCCCTGCATTCAAAAGCATGTTTAACTTTAAATCTCAATCGTGCAGCTGATCCAATAAAAGGTATCATCCCCCCCAAAAATCCTTCTCTCTCACATAACACCTGTACCATCACAGCTACAACATCAATCTATCACCATTAAGAAGCTAAGAATTCTAATTGTACTATGTAGCTGTTTTGTCTATTCAGCTTATAAGAACTTTCTTAGATGTTTAACGGCTCAGGATAGGATTGCATTTTTTATCTTTGTCATTGTCAAGTGCTATATATAATTTTGATGCATAACAATGAAAAAAACAACAGCAATTACTAATAAATGGACCTTTACTACTAGTGCCTTGTTATAGCCAGAACAAAGCATGGACCTTAACTGCTAATAGATGGACATTTATTAGGTAACAAAACCCAGCTCATTGAATTTGATATATATATATCAAATATATATATTGGGGCAACATTTCTATTTATTGTGAAGGTAGTATGTAGGGGTGTACCGATAGAGATTTTGGGGGCTGATACCGATTTGATTTCTGATATGCAGCCTGGTAGCATGGAGAGCTTCATGTAGTTGGTAAGTCTGTTGTGATGGAAGGGGAGTGGGGGGACAGATCAGGACCCCCATGGTAAAGGAGGGAGTGGTGCTGGGACAGGTGTTGGCCAGCCACAGCAGGGCAGTGCACAGGATGAAGCCGTGGCTCATCTGGGGGGGACATGGGGAGATGGGGGAAGCTCCTGATGTTCTGTGCACCTCAGGAGGGCATGGGGGACATGTGCCCCGCGATTAGTGTGGAGCGGACTGCAGCTGCACTGGGATCTTCCTGGTGGGGGCAGGGCTGGGTTGTGCTCAAGGTGGGTGGCGGTGGTGGTGCTGGGAGGGAGCTACGGAGTGGGGGGAGAGGCGAAGTGGGATGGACACGGACTGCAGCCACCACAAAATTCACCTTAGCTCCCCAACCCCCTTCCCAGAGCCACCACCCACCCCAATCCAAGTGCAGCCTGACCCAGCCCCCACTGGGAAGAAACCAGTGCAGCCTTGGCCCCATCCTGCAGCTGCAGCCTGCCTGGCCTCATCCTATGTAGATCTGAGGGCACCCCGCCCTCCCCCATGTCCTCCCGGGGTGCATGCAGCAGTGGGAGCTGCCTTCCCCTGTGCCAACAGATGAGCCACGGCTCCCTCTTGCACCCCGCCTCAGGCAGTGCCTGCCCCCCCATGCCCCTTCCCTCCCCACTCCCCTTTTACCACAAGCACTACAGACTTCCCAGCTGCACGCAGCTCTCCATACTGCTGGGCTGCATTTCTTGCCACCTATGTGGTGTACTGTGACTGTCCGCACGCTTAGGCTATTTAATCAGCCACATTAGGCCAATTTCCAATATACTCAATTTTCTTTATATTGGGGTGCTGATCTGATATTGGACCAATGTGTGAAAAAATACTACCCCCCACAGTAAGTAGAAATGTTCCCCAATTCACTTGAAGTGTGAAGCAACTCGATCAGACAAAGAAGTATGCAAAATTAGGTTATTTGTATTGCTTAATTTTTGGGCAGAGTATTCAAAGTATGTAATGTTATACTATTGACTTCCAAATTGCAATGGAAATCTTCCAGATGGAAAAAAAATATTAAGAGTAATTTTCCCCATGAAATGTCTTATATCACAATTTATTTTCAAGAGAACAAGCTACAAAGCAGTATTTTTGTAAGTGAACTCATCATCAAGAATGTATTCCAACAACAGTGCTTGAATGGACAATGGCTGTCCAACCCTCCTGCCAGTTTTCTTTCCAGGAAATTAATACACTACACATTGCATAGTAAAGAATAAAGTTACTCATTCCATTAACTTCTAAACCTCAGAAATGTGCTCCAGACAGGGATTAGTTCAGCCAAGCAAGCACCCAGTTTCTGAATGGCAGATGTTGTAACCACATCAGAGTAGTCTAAACTAAGTCAGTTGGAGTCTAGAAGGTCATTATATTTTCTTAAAATCTGCATAATTCTGAAAGGAACATCTGTACTGTATCTCCTTTATGTTTTTTTCTTTGTTAAGTTCAACAGTTTTAGCAGAAGATAAATTAGATGACTGCAATCACCTTTGTTTAAACATCACAATAATATGCTAGAGTTCCAGTTAAATATATTAAGGTTGCCACCAAGCAAGCTACAGTGTATCTAAAGCAGATGGTTTCATATTTTGCAACAACAGATTCTTTGGCAACAGTTATAAGAGCAGAATTACACCATTCTTTGTAATAGTATATGAGCCTGATCTTGGAATGTTTTTGTCCTGGTGTCTGTACATCTGAAAAAATGATACTTGTAACAGAAAGTTTGCAAAGAACTTTGTTCCAACTCAAAATGATTCAGATTTTATGAAAATATGATGACCTTCTAGACTCCAACTGGAACTCCAATTGGAACAAAGTTCTTTGGAGCTTTCAGGCACAAGTCCTTTTCTTCAGGCTGAAAAAGGGTATTTGTATTCAAAAGCTTGCAAAGAACTTTGTTCTAAGTACTTAGTTGGTTTAATAAAAGGTATCACATCTAACCAAAGAACCTTACCTGCCCATGTCCTTAGACTAACCCAGCTATAACCAAACACCCTACAAAAGTAAATATAGAAGTAGAAGAAATTTCCCTTCATTTGAAGGGATTTGAATAAGCAGCTCTGGATTTCCATGTAGAAATATGCCTGCTTCAGAACTGTATGTAGTTTCTTTAAATCCTGAATGGGCAGGTACCTACACTTTATTATTTAAAATCAGAGTAAGAATAAAAAGTAAGAGCAAGAATGCACCTGTACTTAAACCATAACTAGGATATGAATTGTTTTGGTTTTCATTTTCCCTTGTGCTTTGTTTTTTGACTGTGACATGGAGGATAGCTAAAGAGGTTCTTTTGTTTTATGAAACAACCTTGATTTTTCTACACGTTCCTGTTATGCTGAGCAATTAGGACAGTGTAACTGTTGCCTTCTAGCACTGACACTGACTCAACAGATTCAAATGGACTGGCTTGGAAGGGACAAGCAAATGAAACTATGCTTAACACTGCCGCAGAGGTTCTCAAGAGGGTTGGAGCCAGGCTTTGTGGAACCATGGCTTTGTGATATATAAGAAATGCCCATGCTGAAAGATTCCAGAGATTATACTCAAATGAGTTTTCCTGTAAGAGGTATGAAGTGAACTCTGAAATGAGTGACAAGAGGCTCTAAGAGAGTGAAAATATGATAGGGTTGCCACACTTCAAAGCATCAAGAAATTTCTGTTCACTAGTCTGGAACCAACTGCAGACACTTCAATATACAAGAAGGCACCCTGCTGCTCTGGTAACAACTTTTTTCAAGTACACTGGGTCTGTTTGTAGGGCTATTTTATACAATTCTCTCTAAAGCTTATGTATTTTTCCTTGTTTACTGTTAAAAGAAAAACATTTTCTAATGTAGCATGCATATGAATAGATGTGTGAGAAAAAGGTGAGAGATGGGTTAAGCCTCTAAAGTATCTGGCAGTCTGTTTGCAATCATTCTCCTCAAACACTTGTGATCAATCTTTCTTCACATACTTTTCTAGGTGCTGAAAAGTATTGTAAATATACATCTTCAAAGATCAAAAGAGATCTGAATTTGGCACAGACTAAGTCATTATAGCAGATCCAATCTCCAGAAAAGTACATGCAGGAAACATGGCATAATTTACAGGAAGAGGAGAAGAAAAAGCATACAGTGAATTTCTTGCAGAAGCTGACTGAACTTGCTTTGATTGGGTTTGTTATGTGATACTACTGACCTATACACTTTTCTCTAACATTGCACTCTCAAAAAGCAGTCAGAGTGTATTCCAATTCCTATTCAAAAGAATGCCTATGAAAGTAAATGGAACTCTTTCCTGAGGCTCGGTCTTCATTAAAAAAAAATGCTGTTGGCATAGTTATGTGAGTTAAGAGAAAGAAAAAAACAACACCCCTCATCAACACATCAATGCTGGCAAAAACCACAGCATGGATCCAGATGCTACCGCAGGGGTTAATGAAGCTGTTGCTCACACCCTCATCCACACCTTGCCCTCCCGCTGACATGTCTCCCTAGCAGAGCTCTGTACACTGGACTTTAGCAGTGGTCCCAGCCCTCAAATTCCCAGCCCCTCTAGAAGCCTTGCAAGCCAAAGGACACAGCTCTGTGGGCTAGATTCAGCCCATGGTCTGTACATTTGACACCCCTGCTGTAATCTGTTTGGGCATTGAGTTTAAACTATAATGGCAAAGAACCACTTCACAGGATAAACCAGATCTTCATTTTAGACATCTGTCAATTTAAAAATCTAGCAATCCTTTTAAATGCAAGTAGACTCTGAGTATAGATGCAGGCACATCAGAACTGACCTCAACATCACCAAGATTGGAGAAGCTAAGCAAGCAGCAGCAAGAAAATACTACACATTAAGTATTTAATTCGTATTGATACCCACTGGACCACCCAAAATACATGCACTCTCGCATAAAGTATAACTGAACACAGCTACTAACAGTTAGGCATTTATACCACTGAATGGTTTTACAGAACAAACTGACTGTATGGTGTCTCATGATCAAGTCTTTATTAGTTAAATGATCTAGTGAAATTTCTTAAGAAATAGGAAGTTACACCTCAATGTACAAAAGTGCCTAACTTACCACTGAAATCAATACAGTAAATAGGAGTCAAGCACTTAAACACCACTGTGAACCTGGCTCTAAGGCCTTAATCTTAAATAGTTTAATTCAAAGACCCATTAAAATCAATGAAGCTCCAGAGAGGCTTAAGACTATACAGAAAGAATGTCTGCAGGATCTGGGATTTTGAAGTGATAACATTATTTCCTTTACAATGGGCCTGACTTAAAGCCTACTGAAATTAATTTCCATTGATTTCAAGTGGGCATTCTGCTCAGCTTTACACACCATGTGCTTACAAATAATCTAGAATTTGACTCTAGTTTTACAGCCCATGTCAAATCATGTTTTGAACTGGTAATTAAGACCACACTACTGTAAGGAAGCAAGTTTCCAAATGGACCTTTACCGTAGCAGGAAATAAGGGTGATCAGCACAGCACTGGACCCTAAATATCTCAAACTAGTCTGTTAAAACTAATCTCAGACAAGTTAAGAGTAAGAGTAATTGATAAGGGCATAGACTTTGGTTTCACTTCATAACTTTCTACCACAACTTCAAATGCATTCCACAAAAAAAGTATGAATTTGATTCTGCCAAGAAAAATTAACTTTTAAAATCCCACAAAACAGAATACTTTATTTGTACTTGGATGGAAAAATCTGTAGAACAACTTGTAAAGCTTTGAAGGAATTACTCACTGTGACCTACAAAGAAGTTAGCCTCTTTTTTCTTAACACTCCTTAACAGTCGAGTCTCTGATTGTCAAACCAAATCAGCATCATGCCATGGATCATTGCAAATCAGCAACAAAATATGTGATAGAATGGGAATTTGCAGGGCAATGGAAACTTTTTAACAGAAGCGTAACAAAATTCCTGAGTGCCCTGGGCAGCAGCGGTGCATAGGGTAGCATTACTGGCTTGCTGCTGGCAGCACAGCAGTGCCCAGTCCAGAAGTGCAGCTGCTGCTATTACTGAGCTTCTCAGGGTTGGTACCAAGACTGATGCTCCAGTCACTCCCAGCCCACTTTTGTTTGCTACAGCTTAAAATGCAAATTAATAAGGGAAGGCCCTGACTGCAACAAAGCTCAACCCCTGAAATTACTGAGTCTATACACACATGCATGTGCACGCACATGCGCACACCCCCTCCCCTCACTGCAGGATGAGAAACTAATAAAGTATGTACATGATGAAGCTATTTATGTATCTCTTACCTGGAACAGTTTGCAACTATGTATATTTATAAATATCTATTAATAAACATTCAAAAATTATTTCCTCACCAATCCATACTAATCAAGCAAGTAAAAAGTCTTTTGAGTTAAGAAAGTATTTTTGCATATTAAACGTAACAACAACAGTAATAATAATGGATTATTATTCTACCAAATTTATTTGTTACACTCGGGCAACAGTATGAACATTCTCTTATGTTCCACAGAGAGAGCATACTTCTAACCGTACAGCCATAGCATTCCTATTTGATGCAAGGAGATACTGCAAGGATCCCACTTTGTTTTTATGCAGGAATGAGCTCTGTGGATCTACTACATGAAGATTGGGTCATTAGCATGACCACCACTGTTTCTGAAGCTCTACTTGGGCACAAGAATCATCTGCCCTAGGAACCATAAAAACAGGTTTTGCGCTGACGCAGGACAGCATTTTAAAAAAAAGCCCTCAATAAAATTTATTAATTAGCCAGAATTTAGTATTTAGAATGTAGTATAGATCAGAATGGAAAAAACAATGTTCACACAAACAAATACATACTGGCAGCATTACTTGCCCGTGTCCAGGATTCTACCTCTGTCCCTGTACTGGTAAACAAGTTACAATTATTGGCTGCCAACACTTCATCTAGTTACACTGCTTACATATGTTCTGCTTCCCTTAACTTGCTATTAAAAATTAGGGTCTAGTAGTCACTGGTCTTTTCCTGTATCTTTCAAGTAAATCAGTTCATAGGGCAACAGTCCTCAAGGGTTCATTCATAGTCACTGATGTGTTTCCTGCCTACCCAGTTCTCTGTCCAAAGAGAGACATGAACCACCTAGTAAGTAACAATACAAAGAATGAGAAAATACAGTAATAAACATGTTCATCAAAATAATTCAAAATGTTTTCACACTGTCCATACTGATACTTCTTGCTATAGAGAATACATCAGTCCATATTGTATCAGGACTGATAAAAGGAAAATTGACATTATCGGCAATTGGGTTTTTTTGGCTGATGTGACTGATGTCACCGATACAGGTTGCATGCGTGTGTGCAGTTGCAGCATGCACACGGCCAGCCTGGCAGCTTGCAGAGCAGTGTCTGGCTAGTAAGTCTGTTAGGGGAAGGGGTGGGGGAAGGAAGGGGTATGGGAGGCAGCAGATCAAGGCCCCTGCAGTGAGGGACTTGGGAGAGAGTAGGGCTGGGCTGGGGCAGGCACTGCCCAGCAGGGGTGGGGCACAGGATGGAGCAACAAGTGGCTTGTCTGGGAGAAGTGGGAAAGGGAGGGGAGGATCCTGCCACTACACATACCACCAGTGGAGCCATGGGGGGCGTGTGCCCCTCAGCTTGCGTGTGGGGTGAAGCCGGGCTGCCTTTGCAGGCTGAGGGCAGTGCCAGGCTCTTCCTGGTGGGGGGGACTAGGCCGGCAGCAGATTTTTGGGTGGCTGTAATTCCCCCATAACTTCCCCTCACTCCAGCGCCATTGCCATCCAACCTGAGTGTAGCCCTGGCCCAACGTCCCCACCAGAAAGAGCACAGTGCTGTCCCTGGCACTAACCTGCAATGGCAACCCACCCTCAATCCATGCACATATCAGGGGTCACGCCCTCTATGGCTCCCCCAGGGGTGCGTATAGTGGTGGGACCCGCCCTGCCTCCCTGTACCCCTCCTGGATGAGCCTTTTGCTGCTCTGTCCCACTCCTCCCCCTGCCCCGGTTGGGCAGCGCAGGCTCCTGCCCCAGCCCCACCCCCTCCCTTACCATGGGGGCCACGATCTGCCCCCTCAATGCCCCTTCCGTCCCAAGACTTACCAGATGGATACTGCTCTCCAAGCTTCTGAGCTGCATATTAGCAATTGGATCAGTATTGGCCAATATGGCTTGTTAATAATCAGCCATTGGTATTAGCCCCAAAAGTCTCTATCACTGCATCCTTAATAGAGAATGCATTTTGTCTGAGGACACATCTTTTCTGATTTATACAAATAGCCAGTTGACTGAAGGAATAGACACTATTGGTAGTTGACATTTCTTACACAAAAGCAAGCCAGATTCCTTAAAACAAACCAAAACGATGTTATGAAACAAGACAAACTCTTAAAAAATGAGCACATTTTGCTGTAATGCAAATTTGAATACATATTTTGGTCAGATATGGAAAAGCATAGCAAGTTATAGTTTGTTTCAAAATCTGAGAAGAGAAGCCTGGGAGAAACATGTGTAATCTCCACGTCATGTTTTAATTCACAGGAAAAGAAAAATCAGATTAAGAAGGATATGGAAATCGGGAAAAGGTACAGAGCAGGTTAGGAAGACAAGAAAAAAGTACTAAAATAAGAGGAATATGCGGGTGGGAAATAGAATTAAGAAGAATGGGAGGTGGGAGAAGAACAACTGAAACGATTTCATTATGAGAAACTAAATTCCCAGATACAGATTGAAAAATAGATGTTTGTTAAAATAAATTAGCCAGTAGTTTTCTTTACCAAACAGTTACAGAAACAACAAGAAGGAATGCTATTTCGCACTTGGTTTTGGTAAGTAATGATGACATTATAGAAGAACTAGTTGTTGAAAAATGACAATGGATCAAGGGATCATAAATGGAATCAGATTAAATTAAAATGGTAGGATAAGCAATAACTGGTCTGTAATCAAGATCCTTGAATTCAAAATGGCACATTTTGAGAAATTACAGAAACTAGTTACTAAAATGGACTTGACTGAAAAGATCAAGGATTTGCATGCAAAACAGATTTAGAATTTAAGGCGGAGCTACAAAACTTTCCAGATTTTTTATCCCAAGAAAGGGAAAGGAAAAAACTTGTAAAACAAGTGCTTCAGATCTATTTGAATGAACTATCACTTTAGAAAATATATTAGGAATGAACAACAAGACTTTGCAAAGAGAACTAAAAGAAATAATCAAAAGCTTTAGTAGTTGTATAAATAAAAGGAGAACAAGGAAAGATATGGTATATATGGGGTGGCAAAGTGGGCGGGGACAGATTAGAGATTAAAGAAAATCTAGGTATAGTCCAAAAATTAAATGAATATTTTGATTCAGTTTTTGATAAGGAAGATGATGTTGGACACAGAACAAAAGCAGGATGACTAATAGGAAGGAGAGTATGGAAAGAAGATCATCTGAGATGGATACAAAACTTATAAAAATCTAAATCTGGGGGAGGGAGACAAAAGGGGCGCTGTTCTGATCATTTTCTTCCTTGAATTCTGAAACAACTGGTACATGAAACTGTAGCTCCAGGAATTTAATAAATTTATCAAGCAAGGAGGATACTACTTGACTGGTAAACAGAAAATACACATAACTTATTTTTCCCTAAAAAAAAAAAGTAATCCAGGCTACTGCTAGCCTGTTAGTCTGACCTCAATAGCAGACAAGGTTTTAGAACAAATTTCAAAGGGAGTTAAATGGAAAATGGGATAAAATTAAACACAGATTTACCAAAGGTAGGTCATGCTCATATCTAGACTGATATCATTCTTTGATAGGATAACTGGTTTTCAGACATGAGAAATACAGTAGACCTAATCCATCTGGTCTGAAAAGTAAAGCATTTCATTTTGTACCACACGGAAATTAATTAAAACTGAAGATTAGATGGATTATTATTACAAGAAATATGAGATGAGTAAGAAACTGGCTAAATGGCATCAACAGTGGCTTGTATTGAAAAAAATAAATCTGGCTGGTTACTAGTAGAACTCCTTAAGGCTTGGTCTTGGAAGTGACCTTAGGATATTGATTTTTGCAGAAAGCCCCCCACTTTTCTAACTGACTGTGACGGCGCCGGGCCGTCCCTAGGGACCCGAGAGGGACCCCAGGGGGCGAGGGAAGAGGCAGCAGACTCACCGGGGACGGGAGAACTGGACGGTGAGGGACGGCATCAACTGCGGCGCACGCCGGCGCAGCCACGCGAGCCGCGCCTTCC
>JAGPOW010002514.1:561091-583575 GCA_030014935.1 Caiman crocodilus | reverse complement strand
TATTGCAAAACATCAAAGTCGTGGCGGGCGAGACAAAGGGGTAAAGGGACGACCTGCAGGAACTACACACGACCCAGGGGCCCATCGCGGTCACAATATCAAATAATATAATTTATTCTGACATTAATACCTAACACTTACAATGTGCTTACCTGCATTTAAAAATGTTGAAGTCTAAAATAAAGAGATATTTGGCGTTTATAGAGGAGTGACTGAATAACAAAGTTAGAGAAAACAGGTTTTGTCAAATAGCTACATGATTCCTGCTTCAACCTCAAAACTGGGTTCATTTACTATAAACAACTACATAATTTTAAGATGTTTTGCACAACATATTATTTATATTATATTGTATTATAGCCTTTTTTCACTTAAGCACGAAGGGAAAGAACATGGCAATAGTTTAACAGCGCACAGCCACAACGCACAACATTTAAGATCCCAAAGTGAGACAGATCCACAGAAGATAAACTTACTATTGCTCCGCTAATTTCAAGAATCCCTGGAAGTTTACATGGATGAAGGATCTACCTGGCTGTTTCTAACTTAAACCACAGGGGAAATTATGCCACTATCTTTAGAATCTTATCATAACACAGTTAAAACTGCATTTGCTTGTTAATAATTAAATATCCCATGGCAGTCTGGCTTACAGTACAGTAATGTGTAGATACCTCATTGTACTAGGCACTGTACAAACAAATAAAAAACACTCCATGCCCAGAACAGAGGGGTTAAGAGTGGAGGGGCAGGAGGGGAGAAGAGAAAGAAAACAGAGGGTAACTTATCCAAGTTCACACAGAAGGTCAGTGGCAAAGGCAGAAACAGAAACCAGATTTTCCTAGTTTCAGTTTAGAGTCCTGTCTGCCCAACCAAGCTGCTTGAGTTTTGCAACTTACATGAAATGTGATACCGCCAACATCAATGGAATATTAATGGAACACAGACAAAAAAATTGTATTTTTTCAGCAGTACATATCTGTACCAAAATGATTGTAGTTTATGCAATTCTGTAAGGAATACACAAATCTAGGTATAATAAATGTACCAATTTTAAATCTATATACAGTTTGGCATTAGGGCTGTGCAAAATTTTGCCTGGCATTTCATTTTGAAGCTGTTTCAATGCATTTCGAGCTCAGAACAGTGAAATCAAAATGAAACAAAAGCCTTCAAAACAGCTTTGAAATAAAACAAAGGAACTCAAAATGTTTTGAAAGTTTTGAAATGTTTCAAGTTTTAAAGCCAGGCTTACTTGGCTTCAGCGCTGGTCCCAGCCGGGAGCACCTGCCTCCTGTCATCTGGCAGGCAGATCGGGGGCTCACCTGCACCCGCAGGAGGGCTGCAGGGGCTGTGCCAGAGTCCTCCCGGGAGTGTAGGCCCCAATCTGTCTGCCAGATGAGAGAAGCTGGGTGCTGCCGCTTGGCACCAGCACTGGGAAATTTGTTGCTGCCGCCAGTCCCAGGTGGCAGTACCTGGCTCCTGTCACCTGACAGGTAGATCAGGGGCTCGCCTGCACCCCCAGGAAGGCTGCCGGGGCTGTGCCAGAGTCCTCCTGGGGGTGCGAGCCCCCAATCTACCTGCCAGATAACAAACCGGGGCCAGCAGGGCCAGAACAGTTCAGCTTGTGCGGGGACCCGCTGCCCTGATCCCAAGGCTGGGAAGGGTCCCTGCACAAGCTGATCTGTCCCCAGCCCCGCACCTTACTTGAGTCAGCTTCGGTATGGGGCCAGGACAGATCAGCTTGTGCAGGGATGAGCTAATCGAGGATCACCCAGATTGGGGCAGCGGATCCTTGCACGAGATGATCTGCCCTGGCTCCACTGGCCCCAGGAGGTAGCACCTGGCTCCTGTCAGCTGGCAGGCAGAGCGGGGGCCCACTGGCACCCCCTGGGAAGGCTGTGCTGGAGTCTTCCTGGGGACGTGTAGCCCTGATCTGCAAGCCTGCTTCATTTTATGTTTCCCCATAATAACCTACGGGCAAAACATCAAAACAGCAAAACAGTTTTGACAAAACGAAATGGAACAGCGCTTTTGAAACTAAACAAAACTAAACGAAGCAGTGTCGCATTGAATGGTCAAAACGGAAATCGAATCAGAAACATGCTGTTTCACACAGCCTTATTTGACATATATAGACAACTTTTTTCACATTTTTTAAAATTTGATATGATTGACTGAGATTGATTTTAACCATAACAAGATTGCCTTCATACCACAAATTAATATTTTTATTTCAGTTATGAACATTTCTTACTACAAGGAAAAACTGAAATTGGAAGACTTAAGCCAAATACTGATCTTTCAATGACTGTCTTCTGTAACTCATATTTATTTAATTCTAAATGAAATCTTCTCTCTCAGAGTCCAGAGAAGAGCCATGTGCATGATAAGAGGTCAGGAAAACAGACCTTAAGATGACAGGCTGAGAGCTATGGGACTCTTCAGCCTGGAAAAAGCACAGGCTCAGGGGTGCTCTGATGGCTACCTATAAGTTTATTAGGGGTGTTCAAGGTCTGGAATAGCCTGCCATTGGAGGTGGTTCAAGCACTTACTCTGAACGCCTTCACGATAAAATTGGATGTTTATCTTGCTGGGACCCCAGCTGACTTCCTGTCCTTTGGGTAGGGGGCTGGACTCGATCTTCCAAGGTCCCTTCCAGCCCTAACGTTTCTGAAATCTGTCATTCATGCAGAAACAGGAAGGTTAATTTATCCTGATATACAGCCAGTGTAGAACACTGGCCCATGACGCAGCAATCCATTCTCCGGCTCCATCCAAACCCCCATACCTCGATCAGAAAGAATCCTTGAATTCAGAAATGAATGCATTTCCCCATAGGGACCATATTCCTGTGTGGTTCAGGGTAAGTCCCACAGGCTTTCCTATTGTGTTTGAAAGTCAAAAACTCCTAGCACACAAGTACAAATGGCAAATGTAACTACTACACAAAGTCACACTGCTAATAAAACAACCTACTGAAAGACAACAGTGACATACTGACATTCTGCTTCTTGAGATCATATTAAAATACCGAAGCCAAAACCTTGCCTACCTTATAACCACTGCCCAATTACATATAGGAGGCCTCTCACCACTCCCCTCCATCCAAACCATACACAAGTCTGCCTCCATAAACTGATAACTGCTGTGCAAGTCCAGTTTGGAGGAACAAATAAATAAGAACATCTGAAACAGAAGCATCATCCTCCAGCTGTGTACACTTTCATTTATGCCTTGATTTAGTTAGAAGGCTAATTAAGACAACAGGCTTCTCTCTTCCAACAAAGGTTCAGAACGGGGGGGAAGGGATCTCTTGAGCTTCAGCTAAAAATGCTCCAAAGTAATGAGTTTCTAGTCCTTTAGATCTCAGGATAATAATATTAAACATCCCTAAAAACAGCCTGGGACTCCAACACTCTGTAAATGTTACTCTCAAAACATGCATTTGTCCTTATTAAATATAAAGTCCATAGGGCATTTTTCAAACTTGTTTTTTTTAAAAGCTGGAATTATTTTAATATCAGACAGATAAGTTACATAATCTTTGCCTTTTTTCCATTAAGAGGCTGGAGAACATCATTATCTGCACTGTCAGTGTCTGGGCATTTGAGTAATCTTTTTACAGTGCTTCAATTTAATAACATCCAAGCCTGAAACACATTCTGGGCCTGATAAGCAGCTCACACAAATCCAAAAGACAAACATGCTTTGAAGTCACTATAATTTTTACACTAGAAATACTATGTATGAGTCACACTGGTAGTGACATGCACTGGTCATGACAAAAATGCAACCTCTCTGGCAGACTAAAGATCTGAGCTTCTGTTTTAATCCAGATTTCAAGACTGGAAATACAAGACCCTTATAAGTTAACATGCCATTGAGCTAGCCTGACTATACCAATCTCTGTTAAGACACTGAGTGTGTGCAGGTATCACAAGAATGGCTCATCTCCCCCATTTTTTTAAAGGATACTTTCATCTATGCAATTCATCATAAGCGTGCACAGTAAACCATGAAAATAAATTAGATTTTGTCAAGTTATGAATAACCAGTATTAGATTTATAGCATAAGAAAGAAGTTTATTTAATCTAAAAGTTACATCCAGACTTCCTGGCTACCATACGTGAGCTGCACCATTAAAATTCTCCACTCAAATCCCCTCCTTAAATTAGGTATCTGTGACAATACAACCAAGACCTGCAATAACTCTTTAAATGCTGTTGTTATGCTGCATGATTACTGCTTAAGCATCCTTTAGAAAAATAATATTGAAAGGGTTAATATTTAATAAAACCCAACTATTCAGTAGGGCACAGAGCAAGAAAACAAAACCAGAAACTGGGCATGGTTCACCAATGAAAGCAAACTACACCTCATTCACTGAAGTAACAGAGTAGAAATGGCAAGTACTCATACTGCTACCTACTTCCTCCTGCAGGCAGCACCTAAATCTTTGGCTGAGTTTCATCAAACACACCTCAGCAACAAAGTTTATTCAAGAGAATGCACCTGGATATCCTGACTGTACCGATCCCATATGCATTACTCATCTCTGAACTGCACCAAACAGCTCAATCCCTTCGGGGGACATAAGACTGGAAGGGTCTCGTGTGTCAGTCAGTTCAGTCCCGTCTGTTTACATCAGTGTATAGGGTAGTCAATACCAAGCTAATGTAACTAAACGTGAAATGCAAATGGACAAATACAAGTTTCCCTCGCTTTATGCTGTACATGTGTTCCTGGAAAACGGTGCATGACTCAAATTAGCATAAAGGGAACCCACTTTACAATGTAACAAATAAGGATACGTTCCAAGACCTTGACTCTACCAACCCCCAGACACATTTCTACCACTTTTACATGACAATTTTGGTACTCACCAACAGCAGACAGTACACACAAGCATAGGGTGGTGGTGAATGTTACCCATAATGGGGATGGCAACTACAGAAACATGTCTCACAGACAATGAGCAAAGAACACAGATCCACACAGGGGACCATATTTTGGTGCACGTCACTCCCACAAATGTACCACACAAAGCAGCTGACTGTGGCTTCCACCACACTGATCGCATAAGAGTGAATTTACCTCACATATAACGAATTTTTGTATAAAAAGAGTCATTGCATAAGAGCAAATTGGCACATACAGAACCCACATAAAGTGAGGGAAACCTGTATGCTCTCTGCCCTTCACAAATGTGAGCAATACATGGTACTCAATGATCTTGGAGACTTCAATACTGCATAATTAAGGGCATAAGTTTGCCAAGTGTGCAAGTCATGGAGACAAAAATTAAAAGCAAGAACAGAGACATTTGAGAAGAGAGAACAAGCCAGGAAAGAAATATCTGTGCAGTTGATGTAATAAATAAAATAATCAATGCAATACTATGAAGTGCTAAGCCCTTTTAACAGATCAATGGGAATAGAAGATACACAACACTTACGAAATGGGTCCACAGAAATGATGCTGTAGAATTTGACAAGTATAGAATGTCCTTACCTCATCTCTCACTTGCAGGTTTATAATACCCTCCCCTAATCTTCCATAACGAATTTTATTTTCAACCTGAAATATATATGAAACCTGTTCCTTGTTCTCACAGCACTATTCCCCCGTACACTAAGGCTGTAATTTACAAGCAGAATCACAACTCACAAACAGCAGAAAAACTTGCACAAATATTGAAAGATGGGGATTGCCAAAGCAGTATTATTCCCTATTGACCAAGTATCAGGCCCTCTGTCTCTGGCATCTGCCCCACCCTGTGATCCACTGCTCCAAATTTTACTCATTACTGACTGGCATATATGACTGGCATGTATATGGCATACATGGTTTGCCTTATGTATTGTGTTCTTCTGCATGATTTTTTTTAAAGTAGGAGTAAGCAGTGTAATGATAAGAGGCAAAATCAATCTCTTCCCATGAAAACTCATTCTTGGATCACAAAAGTCCCTTGCCTATTATTGAACAATTTATTTGAAATAAACTGTAAATAATAGTTTTGTAAATGTTCTTTTTTAAAAGGTAGGCAGGAAATCAACTGGTCTGTTTTAAGCAATCTCAGTGGTTAAAGGACAGATAAATGTATCTAAGAATGTAAGCAACAGTATTTATTTTCTGAACACCCAAGATCCAAGAAGAGACAATGAGAAGCAGAGGCACAAAGTTATGCACCTGACTAGAAGTGTTATTTTCTAATTTACTGGAGAGGAAAGAATTTACCCATTTGGAGAAATTATATCCCTATCACAGCCTACAGTACAAGTGACAGAGGAAATGGTTATCACTCAGATAAAACAAAACCTTCACACTTAAAATGACAGCTGCTTTGAAACAATGGAATACCAGGCTTTTGTTGTCTGAAACCTAATTCAACTCAGTTTGATGGGAGTTTTTCATGCACATCCAAGAAGAACTTGACCCTTAAATATTTGGTAAAACAGCAATCCTACAAGCAATTATGCATGTGTTTAACTTTACTCCCATCGTACAAGCACTCAAAATAGTAAGTATAAGGAATAGTAAAATGACTGAAGGATTGGGCACTTAGAAGACTGAAATTCAGGTTATGAAGTCCAGTATTTTGTATAAAAACAGCTCACTGTATACCAATGAGCTGGTTAGTAATACTAGCAAGAAGTGTGGAAGTTCTTTTCTAGAACTTCTTCACTTTTAATGTTATCAATTAATTTTGTAACTGGATAAATCGTACCTGTGAAACCTCTTCAGTCACATTTGGTGCTGGCTTTGAAAGATATATTGTATTGTCTGTAGCTACAGTAAAAAAAATATACAGAATCACAAGACTAGAGAAATGAAGGACTGTGAAGCAATTACTTAATTCATGGTGCTACATATTGTCCATAAACCAAAACCAGCTTCCTGATTCTCATAAAATAAACTCTTTCAACATAATGCTATATCACAACAGGGCAGCGGCAAGTCTGTTTCACAATGCTAGAAGAAAACCTTGCTAGACTTCATCACTTATTTCCAAAGTTAACAACATCTGATCTAAATTCTGATGGATTGCAAATACAGTCATCAGCAGATTCCACATTTTTTAAACAAGCCTCTCCCAGTGTATCATACTTTTAAAAAATGCTGCATGCCTGAATATCATGCAAGGAGAATGCTGCCTTTTCCCATCATTTAGTAATTTAGTTTATCTGGTCAAACATCATATTGACTTTTAATTTGTTTTCTAGAAGAGGAGAGTTCAGGATAGTGATTCTCAACCAGGGTGCATGGAACTCCGGGTGCCTCAAGATCCTTTCAAGGGTGCCACAGGGTGCCACACAATGTTAGCACTTAAGTTGACAAACGTGACTCACAAGACAAACCCAGAGACTTCAAATAGCCATCCACAGCTGTGGTCTTTCAGAGTTCTTTGCAACAGAAAAACTGCTAGAGCAGTTTCTATAAACAAAAAACCCCCAAGAAAAGTGAAAAATAAGAGCTGGCATTTTTCAAGGGGTGCCTCAAGACTATCCGTGGGTTCCTGGAGTCTCAGAAGGTAAAGAAACACTGGTTTAGGGGAAGCATGGAGGAGGGCGGGGGTCACATGGAGGAGCTGCTGATGCATGCATCAATATCAACGACATGAACTCTGGAGTTAGCGAAGCACTGAAATCAAACTGCTCTAGTGGAATCATGACTTGGTTTATGGGATGCTTTTCCTTGCTTTCACTGTGAACCAAAACCAACAAAGAAACAAAGGAAAACAGGTTATTAAGATCTTTTTTTTACTCATACAATACAATGAGAGATTAAATTCATAACACATCTGCAAATCAAAAGCAAGCCGCGCCCCTGCACTTTTTAATCTCTAATTGGATGGATGGGGTAGGAGGAAGATGGACAGATTATTATTATTTTTTTTAAGGAAAAACAACAAACACCTCAGGAAAAAGTATCTGTTGGAAACTTGATGTATTGCAATTATTTTTTTCTGCCTACCTGAAAAAAATATGCACACTATAAAAGTGCATATTAAAATGCATGTACACTTCCATATATGCTATGTATATTCAAGGCTTTGTACATTTTCCATTCATTCTCTTAATGATATGGCTAGAATTTGTGCATTAAGAAAGATACTGATGCCCCCTAATCCCCCTGTTGAATAATTATGTTTGCTGTATATAATATGTATTAGCCCACCTGCCATACTTGCAACTCAACTCAATGCAATAGGTGGCATGATACATAAATGGGATGCAAGAGATGGGTGCAGAGAGAAACTCAATGGATTTATTGGAAAATGAACTAGTTCCACTTGTTTCCTTTATATCAGGGGTGTCAAAGATACAGATCACTCAGCCCCATCATCCAGCCCCCTGTCCCTGGACATGTCCCCATATGCAGAGGTGTGTGCTTGCAGTAGCAAAAATAGCAGCAGCACAAATTTGTGCTGCTGCTATTTTTGCTGCTGAGCACACCCCCACATGTTTGCTTGGTGCAGAGCAAAATACCTCATTTTGGACAAATTGCCCTTTTCCTCCTTAACATGCTGGGCATTGCAGTTTGTGGCACCACAAAGAGGTTTGTGGTATCAAAAACTGCATGTGCATGTACATCTGGATCCAGCCCTTAGGGTTCAAAGTTCATCCATATACCACTGGACCAGCCTCACATGCATGACCCAAGACCTGTACTGCACACAGCACCCATGCAGGGCTGGTCCAGGATACACGTCCCATTCAGAGCCTGCTCCAGCTGGTTCAGGACTTGTGTTGTACTTGGCAGTTGTCCTAGATCAGTTTCCAAAGTTAACATGTCAGAAGAAATATCACTGAATTAAAGTTGAAGAAATAACATAGCCTGAAGTCTTGTCTTGGGACGAAATGAAGTGGACTCAAATCAGAAACAGTATTGAAATGCAGTCAGTCAGAAGCAAGTGTTGCTGTGACATATCATTTGCTTTTAATGGCTATCCTCTAGCCTTCTCTTCTCATAATGCTCCACTGGCTATTGCACAACTTGGAAACTTTCACTTTTGAAATGGTTACAAAAGCAAAACCTACACCTGAGTTAGGAGAGAGAACGGAAGGCAGCAACTAATAAGTGCGCATATATGTGCATACAACCGCATAAATGTGATGGGGAGGGGAGAGCTTTGGCTAAGGGCACCTTTCACAAAAACATTCAAAGGAACTTAGAGGTTATGCTGAGTTGATGAGACTAAAATTTTAAGGTCTCCTTGAAAGATCCATAGTGAACTAACTATACCGGTCTTATTACATAGACAAATAGGCACATAAAACTATTCTAGAAGAAATTGTAAATCCTAATTCTGTACTGATGCCATATCAATCTGTATGATGCCCTTTCTCCCACCACATTTTCACTGACCCTCACTCCCACTGGTCTGCTCAGGATAGCTGTTAGTCTCTATTTTACTTGTCAGCTGTCCATCTCAGTACATTGTTTCTAGCTGTATGACACTGATCAGACTTTGTTCTGTAAGCCATTAACTCCCTTTTTCTGGGAAATATTTTGAGAAATTTGTTGTGTAAAAGATGGCTTAAAAATGAATTATAGCATAAAATAAGTGCAAGGGGAAAAGGATATTTTTTTTAAACTGGGAAACATTTTGTAGAATGTATTTTGTAGAATATTAAATCCACTTGTAATCTTTGTAAGCAGTTCTGGGTTGTACACTGTAGCCAAAATTTAGCAATTTTCAAAACTATTAGCTCTGTTAGGTTGATGTGCCCAAGGCAATTCAGTAACCATCAGATGAAGTTTACTAATGTACCGCTTAAACCTTTGGCTTTACTTCCAAACTGTTTAAAAGCATACTAATATAAAAGCGTAAAGGTTGCAGACATGTCTGCAACGCAAAGTAATACACAATATAGTAGTTTACCACAGGCTGCAAGGAGAAAAACAAAAAGTCCTCCATAGTTTCATATCCTCTCCCTTCCCCCAACCAAATATTTATCACATCTGAAGGAACAGCATACCCTGGCTGAACAGAATCAGATATACCATGTGATTCTACTGAAGTTGCTGGCTTAATAATGCTGTTTGTTTTCAGCTCTTCACTCCAAATTAGTTACCATCTGCTTAATCTCAATTGGGATCTTTGTGTATTCTACCTCCTATAAAAAGGAATGCTATGTATAAATGCAGCACTTGGGAGGTGAGGAAATCCTTGCTGCAGAAGAGAAAAAAAAATGTCTCTGCTTGGTTATAACCATTTGCCTTTTACTATTTACTCAGACTGTAGAAAAGCAATCGAGTGCAGGTCATTTCCCGACTAACACTGCAAGTTAGAACAAAAAATACACATTCTATTAATCTTTAATCAAACTGCCTGCAGACTAAAAGCCCAAGTGGGAATGATACAGTATTTAAAATAAATAAATAATAACAAAAAAAAATACAAGGACACTGGGTCTGCTTACCTCACTCAGCTCTGCAGAGGAGTCATTTCCATATTTCATAGCAACTCCAGAATTCATGATTAGAGTTTTCAACGTTTGGCTATTTCTACAGATTTTAATGTTTCCAACCTGTGCTCAATGGATTCAACACTCCATTCTCCTCCAAGATTTTTCTGTCTTGCACATTTTGCTCTAGACAGCCATTTTCAGTCAACAATTATACAGCCTAAATTAATGATGCAAGGGCTCCTAAAACAGCCAAATCGGTTTTCGTTTCACAAACAATCCATCCCTACAAGAGACTCATTAACACTGCAGAGTGCACGATCGCAGAGAATGCAGACAGACAGTAATGATCTCTTCAGTACTAAAATTGCCCAAGTCCACATGAAATCTATGATCCAGCTCTGCCTTTAGTTTTATTTTGCCCTTTTTCCCAGCTAGGTTTGAGGGCATCTCCCATAGGAGTTAAATGTACTGGGAACTATTTCATGAGCTTCACACAAATTCACCGCGAGAACAGAGTGCTGCTAAGTCTTCAGCAAAGAGGGAGAGAAGGGGGAAAAAAGCAGAGACAAACCAATGCTGCACTTCACGCTAAAGTTTCCTCTTCCACTGAGCCTGGAGTTGCAAGTGGTTTATGATCAAACACAGCTGTCTTGCTGCTGGCTAAAGGGAGCATGGAAGGGGCGGTTCTAAAGGAGAGAGCTGGTGGGAGGGAGAGAGAGAGAGAGAGAGAGAGCTACAGAGAGTTCATTTTGGAATTGCAGGCATCTTTCCAGCCTTCTGTATATATATAACTGATTGCTATATGCAAAACTGTAAAGCAAAATAAGCAACAGGAAAAGCCACCTAGATAACCATGAAGCTAATTCACATTTTCCTTACTCCCACAAGCAATTAAATTTGCTTCTTTTTATTGTTTTAGAAAGTCTTTAACAAATCTGATAGCTCTATTACAAAGACATAGATCTGACAGGACATTACAGTTTTACAAAGGATTAAAGCAAATACCACTATTACCAAATAAAACAAAATGTAAAACACCTGAATTCAGCATCTAACTAGCAGTGAAGAAGACTCCTTAGGACCATGGATTCTTATAAAATTGTGCTGACAGGCCAGACAACAAACAATTTAATATAAGCCTTGTCTTCCCAGTCTCCTCTCCTTCCCAAAGTCTATGGCTGTCCTAAGCCTTCTGCTCACCCCAAATTTACTCTGCTTTGTTTGGCTGAGAAGAACTGCTGAAATTTAGTAGTGTCCTAACACCAGTGGTTGAAGCCTGTCTGATCACCTGGAGTAATTAATCCACAGTACTTTTAAAGTGTCAACCCCTATAAGTGTTTCTTAATGAAGAGTAAAAATAAATCCATAGGCCTGTGATGCAATCCTTGCATATCTAACAAATGCATTTAAAAAGGGAACAATGCTGCCAAGAGCAGCAATGGGAAAAATCAGCCTTTGCTCATGCTTTTTAATCATAGGATCAATTATAATAATTGGATACAAAGATAATTCCTGTTAAATGACACTGAAAAGCTTATAAAGATGAAAGGCAAAAGGTATTGAAAACACTAGTACCTAAACTTTTTGAGTATGGGCACTGTCTATGGTAGATCAGGATCTGGGGATTCTCCCCCAGGACCTGGCAGACAGATACTTTAAGTACTTTTTAGTATGCTAGACTACTCTGGCTCTATCTTCCATTCCATATCATTTTCCTAACTTTTTATTCTAGTATAATGTCTTTTCTGGTCCCTATCTAAATGCATCCATCTTCCACCTAAATTTTCTGTATTCTTCCCTGTCATTTGAAACTTATTTTCTCAGTCTCATCTCAACCACCAAATCAATGGCCCCAGCACTCTCCTGTGTTTCTCCCAATGTAGCCAAGCTTATGTTCACTTGCATTTTCCCTCAGCTGTTGACAACAGGCTGCACTGCTCTCTGCTGGCAGAACCTTATTGCCACACAGCAAGCAACAAGGAGGAAAACAAACAGAAAGAGTGAACTTTCCCACTGGCAGCAGCCCAGCAGCTCTGCGTAAGTCAGAAAGATGACCTTTGTAAAACCTGGCCTTTCTAGAAGACTGAAAGACACAAAAGTACTGAGAAATATATGCTCTTATTTTATTGTCCACATCAGTTATGATTATGAATATTACTTACCTGCAGACTGTAAGACGAGATGGATCTTCTTCGGGAAAACAATGAGGCCTGACAGTGAATTACCATAAACTATTTTTGGTACAAAGCAAACCTTGATTTACTTAAGATTTCAAAGTTCACCTTCTATTTTACTTAAATTAAACCTGAGTGGAAGCTTAGGAATAACTCTACCATGCAAAAGTAAAATTCACAGGAAGACCTAGACTTTATCCTCACCCCTCAACCTTTAACACTATTATAATTAAAGCTAAAACATATTATTCTTTACAGGATTACTGCTCCCCACCCACAAACATACCCCAACTGGTTGAGATAGGAAGATATGGCCCAAACTATCCTTGTATTACTTCCTTAGCCAATCTTTCTGCACTAGTGGTTGTCTAGACATTGGTTGAGAGATTGACACATGACCCTATAATCCAGGAAAGAAGCTGTGGTATTAAGTACAGTAGTATATGCATATGAAGCAAACACACACCTTTCAAAACATTTTTCAAAGATTCCACACTTTGTGCACCCAAATACCACTAATACTCTTATTCTCTTGCTTTCAAGTGTTGCCAGTTATAGAGCATAAAAAGATTAGGAATTATACTTGGGGGGAAAAAAAACAAATCAATACTGGAATTCAAATACTTTCAGATATGCTCAGGGACAACAAAAAATTCAGTCAAAAAATATCCAACTAAAATGAATGTGGGGATAAACCAAACACTTAAACTATATTTATATTAATACCAGATGACTCTTGGTAGTAACGATAGAACTCTGCACCTAGATTATATAAGATTATGTGACCTCTGAACTATAAAAAGGAAGCATAAGCAGGGAATAAATGAAGCTACACTGTTTTCAGTGGTGGCAGATAACAGAACAAGAAGCAACGGTCTCAAGTTGCAGCAAGGGAAGCCTGTATTAGATGTTAGGAAAAACTCTCACTAGGAGTAGCACTGGAACAGGCTACCCAGAGGCCGTGAAATCTCTGTGCTTGGGCGATTTTTAAGACCTGGGTAGACAAAACCGTGGCTGAGATGATATAGGAGAAGCTTGGCCCTTCTTTGGTCTAGATGACCTCCCAAGGTCCTTTTCAACCCTAAATTTTCTATGATTTTGCTGGATATTTCATGTAAAAAGGTACTTAGCAATTCTAAAGGGCTAGGGGCCCCAAACTACAAAAGATGCATGTACCTGCTTTGCTTTGTCAGTAGCCCCACTAACTACTCATGGTGTAAAGTTATACAGGTGGTTATATCTTTGCAGGATCAGAGCCCCAAGCTACAGTAAGATTAAATAAAAAGTTATATTTTGATCTTTAATATGGAAAACTGTTCTGGCATGGAAATTACCATATTTACTCTAATGGCAAAGAAGTATGTTTTGGCAAAGTTTAAAAGGGTTGTGTCAAAATTATCTTGAGTTATAAACATCAAAAACCATCCTGAAATTAAGCACATGAACACACCACAGCTAGTCACCATCTCCTTCCAACTTTCCACGCAACTAAACAGCCTTGAAAACTTTTTTATATAAGTACATTTTAAGATACAAAGACTAGTAAAGCAAATATATTAATGCTTTTTTTTTTTTTTGGTGTGGACAGTTCAGTGCAAGGTGAATTAGACCCTTATTTCAAAAGGTGCTTACAGCCCTGTAACAGGACCCTAATCCTGTTCTCACTGATTATTAGCAACAGGACTTTTTTGTTTTTAATTTGTCATTGACTCTTAACAGAGACAGGATTCAGTACCAAGTGTTCGTGTAAGCAGGCTGCCCTCTCCTGGCTGATTACAGCTTAAAAAACATGCAGCATCTGTCCATAGATAAACTGACAACAAAGCTCTCCTTTTAGCTTGAGAAAGTAGTGGTCACCAACTAGAGGATCTTGATCCACCAATAGATCTCAGAGCCTCTTGAAGTTGATCCAAGGCTAGGGTGCAGCAGTGAGTGTCCATGTGTATGTACACATGCACCCCAGCTCAGCAGGTCAGTCCATGGGGGAGAGAGAAGGTATGGAGACTAGATTGAGGCCCCTGTGGTAAAAGACAGTGCTGTAAAGCAAGAGCACAAGTAAGTTGAGTGGGGCTCCTGTTGGGTGCGACTCACCTGCTGGGGAGGTGTGCCCCCAAATAATTTTCTCCCTCTGGCTTGATCTGCCCCTCCCCACAGGACTTACCTACTGGGAAGGAGGGAGGGGCGAGTGGTGGCAGTGGCACACAGTAGATCTTGGGTTGCTTTTAAATGCCAAAGGTGATCTACTTAAAAAGGTTGGAGATCACTGTATTAGAGCCTTTGCTTCTGAAGATGTTAGACCAGGGGTGGGCAAAATGTAGCCTGCAGGCCAGATGCAGCATGCCAGGCCATTCTACCCAGCTCACAGGGCCCCTAAAAAAAAAAAAATTCAGAAAATTAATATTTGGCTACCCCTGGCTGCCTGTCATGCGGCCCTTGATGGCTTGTCAAAACTCAGTAAGCAGCCCTCAGCACAAAATAACTGCCTGCCCCTGTGTTGGACCAAAGTTTCTAGTCCTGCAATAAAGTGCAGACACCAACTTTATTATGTAGAGATAATACCTTCCTCAGAGTAATCATTGACTTTGATCTCCCTTGTAAATTCATGATTATGGTATCACATTTTTTTCAAGTATCTTATTATTAACATCTAGACCATGTTTCAAAGTTTTTGAATAATTAAAAGATTGGCAAATGGCTCCCCTTTTAAATTTTTTATGAAGTGTCTACCATTTCTTCAGTGCAATAAAACCACACCACATCCCAAAAATGTAAAACCTAGGCAGCTTTAATTGACCACCTCCAGGCAGCCTCACTACTTTTAATCCCTATGCAGTACTCAAGTATGGTATGGTGGTGATAAGAACATTATAAATGCCAAAATACATTTTTACATTGATTTGTGCTGCAGGCAACCTTCAAGGGCAAAAACCAGTAAATTCTTAAAGAAACTGTCAAGCTTTTTTATTGATATGCAGAGGAAGGACAGTCTTGTGAGTCAAAGAATTCCACAGGGGACTGTGGGCTTCTATTTCTGGTTCTAACATCATACTTGTGTGCCACCAGAGACTATTTGCTTACATTCTCTCTGACTTTGCCCCTCAGCTATAAAATAGGGATAATAACACTTCCTTTCTCTCAACTTTTGTCTAATATTTAGATCATATACGACAAGACAAAAAAACCCCTGTTTTAATGTATATTTATATGCTGCCAAATCTATTAGGGTCTTGAGCTCAACTGAGGCCTGCAATAATGTAAACAAGGAGCACTAGCAACTAATGGGACATGTCTAGCTGTCATGGAAGCTGATGGAGAAAGAAGTATACCAATAAAGCCAAATACTATAAAATCAAACATAGTGAGCTGAGCTACTGGATGTTCACAATGCATTGTCATCACTTGAGTGTTTTTTATAACCAACACGCAGTTTCACTGACAAGTTCTTCCCAAAATTTTCAAGCTACTCAGGGAATATGAAATTTACCTAGTCATCATCATAGCTCAGCCATTTCTGCTCACTTAATTTAATCATCTAATGATCACACTATTCCTATTCATTTATTTATTACAGATCTTCAGAGGGTATCCTTTTTAGCCTATGAAAAATAAATCATATTTATTAAATGCATCAAGGGATATTTGTTGGACAAATCTGTGCAATGTAAAATTTCATTTCTACCTGGGAAAAAGCACACAATTTTTGAATTCTCCTTTACCTGACAAAGACTGTTTGGGCTTGAAAACTTGCAAATAAAAAACATGGTTTTTGCAACTATCTAGTTGTTCTATTAAAAGATAAAATCACCTCTACCCCAGGTGCTGTCTGCCTTAAAATGTATCCAGATCTCCCTTCTAATTTTGACACGTTTCCTGCAGATGCTGCCTTTGCCATCTCTGAAGAACTAGTATAATAGATCAACTCAAGCAATGTAATTCTTCTTGAATAACATACAACTTCCCCAACTTGTGTTACCTTCTAATTTTGAAATTTCTGTAAAAATATAGAAAATTTTACTGCTGTGGGAATTTTGCAAGGGTTCCCATTCACAACATCCCTCAGGAATTGCAGTCATCCACAGGCCCAACAGTCACTGCATGTGAAGATGTTTTCCATTATTCTTGTTTTGTCAGATATTGAGTAAAAACTGCAGCAAAAACAGCTATTTGTTAAATATAAGTATACATATGCACATAACCCCTCCCCTCCACACCATATGTAGTAAACAAGTCAAACAAGAACTTAGACAAGTGATTCCACCTTGTATATAATATGACTGATTAGTTGAGCAAACTCCAGCATGCATGAAATTAGGGTTTTCAGTTTGCCCTGCCTAGTTATCTTTATAATTGAAATGTTTCAATGTGAAATCCACTAAACATAGCTATTTCTTATATTAATACTCCTTTTTAAGGTAGCACCTTGAAGTCACACATAGTTTACCCGTTCAATGTAACACAAACATTATTAGGAACCTCCCCAACATCACAAAACCATATTGGTGCACGATGCAATTTTCACGTTGGCACAAAATATGCAGCTGTCCTAGAACCAGTAGGATGCATTTGCAGGAGAAAGTCATAGCTTGCAGAAAGTTAACATGGAAGAGAAACTTGGAATGGGAAACTTAATACCTGAATAAAATTTCCAGAGCTATCTTTATTCAACAGCCCTAATGTACTATGGTTTAAAAGGGACTCAAGGAGGCTGGAAAGGACAGCAGTCTCACTTTGATGCAAACATTAATGCTACCAAAGGTTACTGATTTGTATTAAGAGAAGAACATCCCACCCAAATGAAACAAGCTAAAGTCCTCAGATCTGAAAAACAAGAGTTCTGTCCCTTCTATCACACAATCCTGATTAGTTTAAAATGGGTACCATCTAAAATAATGGAATTTCCAAACAGCACTTCAATCACAGTTCCCTTCACCCTTTCACCCCCTTTAAATACTAAATCCACTTAAAATGTCATGTCCTTGACCATAGCAATCTTCTTTTCATGCTCCAACATTTCATCCCACCACTCCATTCACCAGTCTGTCAAAATCAACAGGCCCTTGCTTTCTGTTATTTCATCCATAGATATCTGATTCTACCTGACCCCAGAATGCCTTAAAAAAGGCAGAATGACAGACAAAGCAGCAGGGCACTGATGTAGGTCTGTAACACAGGGACCTTTAGGAAAAGACAGTCATTTCTTAGCTCCCTTTCTCTCACAACCACCTCATCTCCATTTTAGTAAACTTGCCTCTAAACTGCCTAGTGAACCTGGCCTTCCTATGGTCCTTCACATCTATTACTTTTCTTTTGCTCTTCCCTTCTCTCGCTTCAGTTTACTTACTTTACTCTCTCCTTGTTTCCCAGCACAAAATCTCCCTGTATTAACTTCCAGTCGCCTCTTGTCATCTTGTTTAGCATTCTTGCACACTAATGCCTTGTACAGACATTTAGAGCATTTTTACATGTGCTTCTGACGTGGCACTGG
Organism: Caiman crocodilus; assembly: GCA_030014935.1. Lineage (NCBI taxonomy): Eukaryota > Metazoa > Chordata > Crocodylia > Alligatoridae > Caiman > Caiman crocodilus. Next base: position 565,497 of record JAGPOW010002514.1, on the reverse strand, counting down.
GAGCTTTTAATTAGCAAGCTGCACTAACTAAAAGTACCTGCATGTCATGTGCATCAGTGGTGCAGCATGTTGCTATGCTGAGAAAATAGTGGCAGTGCGCTTTGAACTAAATCATACCAAACATGTTTTAGTTCAAAGCGCATCATTGCCATTTTCTCAGCATGGAGACACTGTACTGCTGATACACGTGCTCCAGCAGATTCAATTAATGAAGTTGGAGCAGGTCCCCCCCTGCATGTGTGTAAGTGCCTTCAGTTTCTCCTGGGAGAATGGCTGCTCTCCAAGGAGAAAATGCAAGTGTACAGATGTTCAGGCTTTTTTTCCCCCAGAGTAAAAATGGCCACTCCAGGAGACAAACACACCTGGGAACAACCAGGGTTAAATCACTCTCAAGAAAGTTTCTCCTGGGTAAATGAATGTTTGTGCATGCTGTTGGCATTCTAACAAATATGTCCTCTCCTTCTTTATTTCCTTGCAAAGAACTGTGCTGTCGCACCTTACGTATCTCCAAGTGAGTCAATTATTTGCAAACTAAATTCCTCCGAAACCTCTATCCTATTTACATTCTCTTTTTTTCTCTGCAAGAAAGCTTTCTAATTTATTTGGAAATCAGGAAGATTTGCCTCTTCTCCCACCCTTGACAATCTCTCTTGCTTCTTCCAGTCACTAAGATTGAAGTTTATCTCCAGCTTTCTTCCTCATTCCCATCCCCTTGGGCTTTCTAACCTTTCTAGGCTCCACTCTTGACCTGCCCCTTTTATACCTATCACTGACTCAGAATTTTCTCAGAATAGAAGCATGTATGGATCTCTCTCATTCTTGAAGAAGAAATGCACTGCTTTCTCTTAGTCCATTCTTTCTTTCACTTTTAAACTCATCAAGCAGGCAATTTACACTCAGAATTTGGATTCCTCTCCTCTAACTTCCATCCGGATACACTCCGCCATCTCCAGTATACTGAACTCCTTACATTTTGCCCATACTTAATCTTACTTTGCCTCAATCAGCAACAAGGTCAGCACATTAATCTGACTAGAACATAGTCCTCTTGCACCTCTTCCCTACTCTCAAAAACTCATGATCCTTACCTGGCATGTTATCGTCACTTGGCTTAAAAAAAAAAAAAAAAAGCCTTTTTCTAGGTCTCCTCCTACTTCTCTTGCCAATTCTCTATGACTCTTTGCAGATCTTCCTGCCGTTTTCCAGTTCTCTCAGGGACCACTCCTATCTTTATGACAGAAACTCACAAATTTACTTCTCTCCATCCAAACGTCAGCCCCCAGCCTCTCTCCCTAATACCGCATCTTCCAAATGCTTCAAGGGAGAGCTGGTTGGAAATATTCTGACAAAGTGAAGTGTGGTTGAAGACTGCCATTTCATTGAGCCTGCAACACTCATTTGAAACATTTTAAGTTTGATGAATTTTTACCAAATCTGAGACTGGGTTCCAAGGGATCTCTATGTGGGTTCGTAGTAGGCCTTTCCCAGGGCCAGAGATACTGGAAGCCATGTAGTCCCCAGCCCTGGGGGACACTTTTCCGACAGGTTTGCACCAAAACCAGAAAGCCCAAGAGTCTCTTTCCCATCCTACCCTGCCTCACCAGTTATGCCATTCTACAAGATTATCTCATAAAATCTTCTATGCCCTTCTATCATTCCTCTTTCCATATACAGAATACTCTTCTTAAGCTTGATTATACCTTAACTTCTCCACCAAAAGAGCCACTTCTTCTCTGGCTGGAGACAGAAATTACACATAAACTGATATAAGTGATTGGAAACCAGTTCAGAAATGTAATATAACAGAAGTTCAGTACACAAACTGCTTTCAAAATGGCCAAAACTGGTTTAAGATAAGCCTGTATGGATGTAGAATAAGACTTAAGTGATTTAGTTAAATTGGTTTATTTAACTTCTGTCCCATATCCCCTCCAAATTCAAGTTAATTCATACCATACCAGCATCTCAGGATGCTTTGCACCTCCCTTCAACCCCTCTACCCCCTACAGAGTGGGTGGGCTAGCTTTGGCCCAACTTTTCTGCTCCAGTCAAGCACAGAGACGTGTTCTAGTGCCCCGCAGCTTCTGGCCTGGGCCACTTCTGGCATGTAGCTCGATTTCCAGAATCAAAAGTGAATGTATATCTGTTCATCAGTTCATTTGTTTATCAGTTCAATCTACATAGCTTAGACTAGTGGTTCTGAACTTTTTTCAGTAGACGTACCCCTTGGTCTCAAAGTGAGACTTCACGTACCCCCTTTCAATGGGAAATTAATTTTTTTAGGCCCTTCAACCTGTATTAGACAATGTATGAAATATGTCTCACATAACCCCTGATGAAGCTTCAAGTACCCCTGGGGGTACATGTACCTCTGGTTCAGGACCACTTGCTTAGACTAACCTGGGCTTTTTCACTGTCTGTACTTTAACTCATGGACACCAAAAAAAATCTCACTGAGCAAATCTATCTAAATTCCTGTCTTCCCCCTGCCCCTTCTCCTAAAAAACTCCATTTTTATCACGATGTGCATTAGCCTCATTGAGTAAATGCATAATCTCACTGCTACTATCCTTCTCTTTCCTGTTCTTCTCTGCCATTGTGTTATGTACAACATTAGTTTTTAGGTTCCTGATCTATCTGTCAAGAAGCATCTAGCACTTTTTGGGTGCTACTAAAATAAGTTATATTTTCATTTCCCCCCCTTTCATACTGTTCATGTGTGTGCACATACACACATTCAGTGTTCATGTAACAATCAGCTTCAACCAATAATAGGCACTTACCACCTCTTTAAAAACGCATGGAGCAGGAAAATTCAGTGTCTCATTTCTTCTGGCCCCTGTGTCCCCTCCCTAATCACTTTCCTAAAATTGTAGCTTCAAGTTGGTAAAGTAATAGGAAATACACAGCATAAGAAATTGGAGCTGGCCATTTAGATTAAGGGCACAGACCTCACTCAGGCATATCAGTGGGGTTCTTATTACATTATGAACTCTACACAGAACAGAAATTGCCCTTCCTGAAATTCAAATAGTTTATTTTGACTGCTCCCAACAATGATGAAAAGCAGAATTTACCAATACACTGCAATATGGCTATTATCATAATCTGTCTCCCTGCTGAGGAAGTGACACTGTGCTTTTGTACACCAAAATGAAGCAATCACACTGAATTTTTTCTTCACAAAATGGAGGTGGGGGATGGAGAGAGAGAGAGAGAGAGAGAGAGAAAGAGAAAGATGGCATATAAAGGACCACTCATCTCACCAGCAAGGGGCATTTCTCTGGCACTGACATCCAAACTGTTCTTAAAAGCAGTTGTGTGGCCAACTGGTCATTCATTAACAACTCCACAGAACACAAATGAGTAAGAGTTAGCATTACAATCTAGCAGAAGCACTGTATGCTGCCTGAAGTCCATTCTCTTGGACTGGCAATAACAAAATACAATTTGCAGGTCCAAGGTGGTAAGAGCTCCCTGGACAATTTAGTTGTGGTACTCATATGCTCCTAAAAAAAAAAAAAATACTATTCTAAATATACTATTATTGTTTTGTTTTTTTTAAAAAACAATTGAGAGTTCATGTAGACTGCTTACTAGCAACAGCACATGAGTCTGGCCAAGCAGTCCGTGCTTTAAGAACAAAAGAAAGAGCCTGGTTTTCCAAACAGGGGCTACTGGTTGGAAGGGTTAAAACATATGAAGTTGGGTTCATGGTTAGGACAGAAATTACTACTACGGTAGCTATTCTGTAACCTTTTTGGCCAACTGAAAACCAGGAGGTTAACACTGCTACAAAAGTATGATCTTGGGCCCCAATCTCAGCTTATCACCTCTGTGTGAGGCACCACATCAATAATGAATTATTTAGTTGTACAGGCAACCCCTGCTTACCACTCTTAATTGCTTTCTGAAAAATCAAGTGTTAGGCAAAATGAGTGTTAAGTGAAACCGAAAGTATTTGATGACCCAAGATGGTGACCACAATTGTTTTTAATGACCTAAGATGGCGACCATGAGTGTTATAACAAAACTCACTGAGTGCTAAATGAAATCAGGTATCAACTTAAAATAAGCGTTACAGCGAAATAGTGCTAAGCAAAAGTATTAAGCGGAGGTTGCCTGTATGATGACGGTGCTGGCTCAGTCTACCAAGCAAACTGCCCTTGATTTTAGTCAAAAAGTTTGGAAAAAAACCCCCCAGATCTGAAAGTTTGGATCCAAGGCCACATCTTCCTCCTAACTAAGAGAAAATGAGTGAGAAACGTGAACTAAGGTTTCTAAACAGCAGTCAGAGGGAAAGTCAAAGTTTCATAGTAAATAGGGTCAGAAGGGGCCTAGAGCAGGCCATCTAGTCTGACCCCCTGCCAATGGCAGGAACGAGTGCTGGGGTCACAGGACCCCAG
>JAGPOW010002514.1:544599-560991 GCA_030014935.1 Caiman crocodilus | reverse complement strand
CGCCTCTCCTACCCACCCTGTCTTTCCTGAAAAGGGCATAGCCATCGAGGCCAACGGCCCAGTCATGAGTCGGGTCCCACCAGGTTTCCGTGATCCCAAGTCATTGTAATTAAATTAAATTAGAAGGCTCAAAGCTGTTCTGGACTCCTTGCCTCTTTCCATTTAAACAAATGTACACATTTATACAAAGTAGCACTGAGGTAGCACCAATGGCCTTATCTTGTTTTTTAGCATACAATTACTACACTACTGTCATTTTAAAAGAATGGTCAAAACCCGCTATCTCGTTGCATAGAACCTACATTACTTGCCTATAAAGGATATAATTTCACCGTCACGTAAAATATCCAATTAAAAGCCTCAGTTAAGAGCATCTATTAAAAGACCACTTGAACAAATGTGTCTTGTACTAAAGCTTGTTACTTGGGGCTCTGATCATTTACAGAGGGAGAGAATGACAGGATGACCTTTCAAGCAACACACAAATACAGTATCAAAAAATTTAAAAAGAGGCTTTGATGAAGTAATCTACTGGGGAGAAGGAAAAGATCAATACGCTACAGAAGCAAGTTCTTAGAGTTTAATATCTTCTTCTTGCCCATCTATATTTTTGTCATGATCCAGTAAATTCAAGAGAGAGAAAAATCTAAGTCTCACATAACACAGATGAGTCCTGGCAGATGTAATCTACAATCTCTTTTTTTAATTTATATGAGAAAAAAAATGAATGACTGAGTACTGCTAGAGGGAAATAAAAGCCAGGGTCAAATAGACACAGTGAATAATCCTATTACACCTGATACCCAGCTCCACACAAACAAACACCATTACATGTGCTGATCTGGAATCAAAGACTGAAAAACCAAACTGCTTCTCCCATTCCCAAACAAACATACAAACACTCGTCAGACAAAACCATCTTTGTGTCTGCTTTCAGCTGAGCCAAGCTTGCTCAATCCATATTTCTATAATTAATTTTCATCTTAATAGAATCTTCACTTTCTAATTTAAATCTAACAGAATAGAAATGTTACTAGACTGGAACCGCAAGCACAATAAGAAGTCATTTCTTGGAGAGGTAATTTATAAAAAGCAGGCTCTGTTGTCCATATTGTTAGATTTCTCTTTGTCACTAGCTTGCCCCTATTTAGGCAGGTATCACTAGAAAGTATTAGATTAATATTAAAACATATAGCCTATAGAAGCATACAATGGAAATGGGAGAGTGTGAGGCAGATAAAAAGAGACAAGTGTGTGCTGAGGGGTGGGCAGCTCCCACTGATGCGTGCTCCCCCAGATCTGTGCAAGGGGTGAGAGTGGGCTGCTCACTTGGAGCCAGGGGTGGTGCTGGGCTCTTCCTGGCAGGGGGATTGGGCCGGGGACGTGGGCAACAGTGAAGCTGGGCTGTAGCCCCCCGCACCCCACTGTAGGTCCAGCTCTCAACACTGCTGCCCACCCACAATGCAGCCTCGGCCCAGCCCCCCCTCCAGGAAGAGCCCTGTGCCACCCCCAGTCCCAAGCGAGCAGCCTGTCTTTGCCCCATTCACGGATATGGGGGGCACATGCTCCCCATGCTTCCCTCAGCAGTGCACGCAGCAGCAGAAGCCACCACCTCACACCTCCTAGATGAGCTGCCTGCAGCTCTGGCCTGTGCCCTGATCCTGCCCACCCGCCCTGGAAAACGGCGCTTAACTTGAATTCTCATAGAGGGAATCCACTTTACAACGTAACAAATAAGGATATGTTCCAAGACCTCAACTGTACTGACCCCCAGACTCATTTCTACCACTTTTACAAGACAGTTTTGGTACTCACTAACAGCAGAGAGTACACACAAGCACAGGGCACTGTCATAATGGGGATGGCAACTAAAGAAACACATGTTGCACACAACCAGCAAGGAGCACAGGTCCACACAGGAGACTATACTTTGGTGCGCATCGCTCTCACAATGCACTGCACAGTGCATCTAACTGCAGGCTTCCACCACACCGATTGCAGAAGAGTGAATTTACGTCACATATAACAATTTTTTGGTATAAAAAGGGCCATCGCATAAGAGCGAATCCGCACATATAGAACCCACATAGAAGTGAGGGAAACCTGTATAAGGAGCCGGTTTTGGCTTTGCCACTGATTCACTGTATAGTCACAGATACGTTCTCTATCTTAATTTTCCATACGCATAGTGGCTAGTACAATGATTTTTTAACTTACTGAGAAAAGTGATTGATTGGTTTTGAAGCCCTCCAACTTTTCAGTTACTATTTGTATTATCACAGCATTCAAGCATCCCAGTCATAGGCCAGTACCACTAGACACTGCAGAAAGATATAGTTCCTGCCTCCGAAGAGTTCACAATCTAAGTATAAGAGGCAACAGATAGACAGACAGACAGGGTGTACAAGGAGACAGTAGTGGCCCCATAAGAGGTACTATGCTGATAATAAAGACCAGGAGCAAATGAATAATTCTGTAATCATTGCAGCTTCTGAATAAAGTGCAATAAGTAAACCAAGGCTCACTAACTGAATGCATAAGATAAATATTAAACAGATGCCTCATTCATGCAGTGCTATCCATCCTGTAGACAAAATGAGGCAGTGCTTCTTTGCAGACTGTGTGTGGCCACGTAATTAAAGATTGTATCGCGCTGCTTTATGTATTAGACACTGCTGTCGTGCAACCCTAGTATGAATAGTGTTTACCAGTTTCTGAGGGCTTGACCCTGCAACTTAATACTATTCTTCTAATGTAATACATACATACATTTTTTTTTTTTAAATAAAGCTTGTAAAAATAATAAAGTGTGTGTAATTTTAACTACCTACCCCCGCTTTTATGTAGCTTCGGTAGGATCTGAACTCTGAATCTTCAGCAAGACAACAGAGCTCAAGCTATCAAATTAACTGCATCAGCTGACAACGGAAGAAAAGCTGTTTGCCCAGAAGGCTGAACAGACTCCCGAAATGGTGCTAGGTTCAAAAGCTGATTGAGAAAACCCCAGTAAGGCAGCTAGAAATTGTCTTTCCCTGAGAAAAGGGATTGGGTGGGAAGATTTAGAAAAAACCTAGCCTGTTTTTTATGCGCATCTGAAGAGACTGCTTTCTCAAGGGATTCTTGGTGCAGTGTTTCCTTATTTTGGAATTGGCATGGACCACATCCTTGGATGTTTGCATCTACTTCATTTTAGCATGCAGGCAAACATCAATGATGACAAAGGAAATGAGGGGTTTTTTGGGTTTGTTTGTTTTTTTTAAGTCTCTCCCAACTGTACTCAGTAGAGCATCACTGGAAGGGGAAAAAGAACAGGACATTTTGCTTCTCAAATGTCAATGCTAGCTACACTAAACTGAGGTGATAGGGCATCTCAAAGAAGTCACAAGACTCTTTTCTAATGCAAAGTGTTAGGAAGTCTAAAATATAGTGGTTGTTACCAACCACAGATATTTAGTTAGTTCTCTAGGAACACCATCCTTTAATAGAAACGTGGTGCCTATGAGATGCTCCCATATTTATAAACAGCACATTTTGCTTCACCTGAAATAAACATAGGTAGGTGGGGCTTTAGGCAAACACATACACATGCATAAAATATGGGAACGAGTTTCCCAAAAGCCTCAGAGCTGAACAGCTAATTCCATGTTAACGCTGTCTTTATGCTCAAACAGAACCCAAAAACATGCACAGAAATAGTAACCCTGTCTGAAAATTGGGCCTACCATGTATTCACATTTGCTGTTGATAGCTGTTAAGTGTACACATTGAAATCTTCATTATTGAAGGAATTTGACAAACTGACCAATAAAAAAATCATTGCAAATAATTTTTCCTTTCTTCACCAAAAAGGTGCAACTCTCTGTATTTTTAGGAAATAATATTAAAAGCTAGTTTGCAAAGACTACTTAAACTGATCGAGTAACATATATATTTCTTACAAAATATATCACTAGCTTCATTACTTCATAGTTCAGATATAAGCTAGACAGGCAGAAGTAGTTGTTAGATGATGCAATGATGAACTAAGTGCATGAAGTACTCTTTGGAAGGCCTGATTTCAAGGATAGATAACATATCTTTTCCATCACTTGCTCAGACTGGCAAGACAAGCAACACAGGGAAAAACTCTATGTTAGTTATATAAGCATGCCCCATGCCTCTCCTTCAGAGAAACTGTACTACAGTTAGGGACAGACATGACACATAACCCAGTTTAAGTGATTAGACAGTGGTTTAAACCTGTAACAGAACAGATGTTCAGTGCACATAAACCAGTTTGAAAATGACTGAAACCAGTTTCAGATAAACCTGGTTGACTGTAGTATCAGATTTAACTGATTTGGGTCAAACCAGTTTAAGCAATGTCTGTTCCAGATCCCTTGCTGGCTTAAGTTAAATCAGAGTCCCCCACCATCCCAGCATGCTCTCTGGGCTAGGTGGCACTCTCTGCTCCACAGCAGGTCTGGCTCCGCCCCTCTGCTCCCTGGCCAGAGCTCTGGCAGACTTGCAGGCACAGCAGGGTTTTCTGGCTTCCCCATGCTCTCCTTCCCTCACCCCCTCACCACTCACTGCTTAAGCAGGGATCCCTTCCTCTTCTCTGCCACAGCATGGACCATAACCAGCATGTGGTATGCTAGCTAATGTTGTGTCAGGCTCCAGCAGAGACTGCAGACATAGCAGGGTCTGCCTGGCTTCCCCCTGCCCTACTCCCCCTCGCTGCTCAAGCAGGAAATACCTCCCTCCTTCCCATCTCCCACAGCACGGACCCCAGCCCCATGGACCCTAGGCATGTGGTACAATAGCTAATGATGAGAGGTGTCTGCGTGTGTGACTCTCCAATTTCACTGGGGCAGACAGACAGAACAGTAACTTCTTAGGGCTGTTTGGAGCTAATCAATAGGTAGGCCAGTAAGCTGTTTAATAAGTTTGAAGTCATGGAGACAGGCCATTGTTTTGCTAATTGGGTGATATTGACTATTATCACTATCAGCCCTCAGCTGGCTAGCTCTCTTGTCAGTTTGATGAAGCAGGGAGGGAGACTGAAAAGCTCCATATTATCAACAGATGCATGCACTGCAGCCTGCCCCCCTTGCCTCAGAGTGCTAGTCTGGGGCTGGCAACACTCCCACCCCTTGAGCAGCCAGTGGGGAAAAGCCTGGGACCAAGCAGGCAGACCTTCCTAATGAGAGAGTCCTGCCAGGCCTGGCCATGCCATCCTCAGGTCAGCTCCCTGCAGAAGGGAAAGGAGGGCTTCTCTAGCACCCCCCACTCTCCCCTGGGCATCTAGCCTGAGCCACTGCAGGCATGTGCCATATGTCCTCAGTCCAGAGAGAATGTCTGTCCAGTTTCAAACCAGTTCAGCCTAGCCAGGTTAGACTAATTTGCAAATATTGAATCAATTCATGCTCAGGCTTTTTGAATGTCTGCCCCTAGCCTAGATGTCTTGCAACCAAACAGGAGAATGGAAAGTAGGCAGAGTAACTGTTTATTTTCAGACACGGTAGGGCCAGCAGGCATAAGGAACAGGTTACATTAATCATTTTAATTCCAAGACAGGATGTGATATAAGAATAGAACCAAAACCAAGGTCTCCATTCATTCTTTTAAAAAGTGAACAAATTCCATCACATTAAGATATTGCAAAATGTCACTTTATGGTATGGCCAGCTTTCTATATTAAAGCAATACGAATTGCAAATGTCAAACATTTGTTATCTATATATGACAGACTAGGCAAACAGCTACTCAGTATTCAGCACTAACAACCTATTAATGCCATTTTAGGCAGCTGTCCAGAATTGGCTGCATGGCAGTCTGAAATAAATTCAATCCTTAATGATAATCTTGTGTTTATGATGTGTAGATATAACCTATTTATATAAATGAGCAATTAAAATTTGAGTCTGACAGATTAAAGGGACAAGCTTTCAAAGTGGAAAAGAAAAAAACACTTATTCACTGAAAATACAACACTAGTTGTTAGATAATTGTCTCTAATTTCAGATAGAAAATAAAAACTTTCTGAAATCAGCTGTTCTGTCCTTGATACTTGCAGTTCTCCATAGCATGGATTCAAGACAGGAATACTCCACTATGTTCTTTAAAAGTGGGTGTGTATCTTTTTTGTTTTTTTTAAACTCAGATCAAAGCAGCCATCAAGTGTACTGATAGATGCTAAAGCTAACACTTCTCTCATTTGTTCTGCTATGGATCAGCTGGGTCTAGTTTTATACACAAACTTTGTCATACAGAGATATTCTCTAACTTTAATACATTAATATAACTTTAATACATACATAGCCTAAGTTTGGCCTAGTCATCTTATTTCTGTTACATAGAAAAGGTGTGCACCCAGACACAGAAATATGGTAAAGGCAGCCCCCTTTCAATTATTTATGTGTAGAAAACCAAACACTGCAGGAACTGATGCTAATACCTCCCTAAATAATAGTCCCACCCCTCTTTCCCATAATGGGTAACATATAGAATCCTTATGTGGAGTCAAGAGTGCTGTATCTCCTGCCCAAGATAAGATGTAAATACACAAGCCTTACTAAAGCAAGGTGGCCTTTGGCAGACTCTGGAAGTCAGTCTGGGACCACAGAGGCATTGGAATGTCAACAAAGCTGAAGTTTTACAAAACCATCATTCTCCCGACCCTCCTTTATGCCTGCAAAACCTGGACTGCCTACCAGCATCATGCCAGAAGCTAAACCACTTTCATCTGTGCTGCCTGCGAAAGATACTAAAGATCAAACGGTAGGACAAGATTCTGGACGCTGAGGTGCTCAGAAAAAAAAAAAAAAAAAAAAAAAAATCGGCTCTCCCCAGTATTCACAGCCTACTGAAAACTGGCGCAGATAAGATGGGCCAGCAACCTTCCAAGAATGCCTGACACTCTCCTGCCAAAGAAAATCTTCTATGGCAAATTGTCAAATGGAGTATGCTTTTGCAGTGCACCAAAGAAGCAGTGCAAGGACACCCTGAAGATGTCCCTAAAGAGTTTCAACATCGTCCCAAAGTCATGGGAGCAAATCACGTGTGAGTGTCCATCCTGGAGGTCATCGGTCCAGAGTGGAGTACTGGCTAGAGCACTGGTGCATGGTAGAGACAATAAGGAAGCACGTAGCCAGGAAAATGAGGACCTCTCATGTCCAGTCGTCTTCACTCTCCTACCTGTGCTGCACCAGATTGTTCAGGGCAAAGACTGAGTTTATAAACCACCTGCGTGCCCATGAGACCTAGCCTCAACCCCCCCCTCCTTCCTCTTCTTTTTCCCCTCTTTCTCATTTTCTCTTTTCTCCCTCCCTTTTTCTTTCCTTCTTCCTTTCTCTCTTCTCCACCCCTGTCCTGGCTGGATGCAGTCATCTTCACTCATGAAGGACAAACAGAACAAAACAAGCAGTCCCAGTTCCAGAGGACTTCTCAAGAGTGATATTTGGTGTGGGATCCAAATTCTAACTTGGTTAACTGCTTTCTAGCTAACAAAATTCTCCACCTCAAGTGTCAAGTGAAAAGTTCATTTTTCACATTCTATTCTCACCTGCTGTATACTGCTTTTGCTAAATAGCTGCAGGATTTCAAAGGCTGTGTTCTAGTTATGCAGAAATTAATTCTAGTCTAAAATCTGCACATCCATTTGTAATGCAGCTGGAGCTCTTTTGGAAGGGAAGATATTGTGTGCAGTAAGACTAACTTCATTATGTGGTGTCTGTTTGTAAGGGAGTGATAAAGGTTTTTTTTGTCTTCACTTACTCAGAAGTGGGTACCTCCAAATTTCTGAAGTGTAGTATTATTTTGCATGCAGACACTTTTCAAATATTAACACATGCAAATGACAAAACACGGACATGAGATGTTATCCATATGGGCTTTATATGTGTAAATACCATCAGGTGTGCTTGCAAGCTTGCTTTAACCACCTGGATCAACTTTCCATGAAGATAAGAGCTGAAACTGATGGTGCTTGCAGATGTTAAATAAATAACTCCCCCCAAAAAACTTTATGCTTTACTTTAAACTAGGCACATCCCCGCACAAGCCCTGCACATGCTCAGAAGAGGCAGCATGTTACTTCAACCCAGTTTACCCAATGTCTGTAAAGATCATGCATTTCAATGCGGGGGTTTGGAACTTTTAAAAGCTAAGAAAACCCACACTGAAGTGCCTGATCTTTACAGATGTTGCAGAGGCAGGTTGAAGTAAAGTGTTGCTCCTTCCAGTAAAGCACTTTTTTTCGCTTGTTTGTTGTAACATCTGCAAGCAGCCTGAGTGCACACTCACATAAAGAATCCAGCTGAAACAATATAAGAACACACTCAACTTAATGCATTATAAAGTCTAATTCTACAGTAGTCATTTATGAAAGGAAACATGGGAAAGAGAATCTAACTCATCTAGTCCCATTACATCAGCTTATTAAGTTTGAGCATTGCAACAAAAAGCTGTATTTTGTATCAAACTGTTGTTCTTATGATATTTCCACAAGTTCAGTTCTAATCCTAAAACTCACCCTTTCACTGTTTGGCTGAATTATAAGGAAAGATACACTAAAGGAAAACCACGACTATTTGTCTCTTAAGAAATAGCTTCCTGAAGAGTGAACACAGATGGCAGCAAATATTGTATATAGGAATGACTATATACATGGATAACAAAGGTCAGACACTGAAATTAAATAGGCAATAAAAATATGCAAATACCTAAAAATTCTGCCTGACAAGGCTGGAATCTTGCTATAAATTGCCTATTTGCAAATAACTTTGTACCCAATTATAACATTAAGAAAACTTCTAAATGATTATATCTAAAGGAATATAATGGACCCTGCATACATTTATTGTTATATTTAAGCCAATGGCACTAATGGGTACTTAATCAATGGATGGTGATGATAAGTCAACCAACAGGCCAATGTTAGACCAAAACAATAGCATCCATACTTCTAACAAAAGTTTGTAGCTGCTTGTCAAGATATTTGTACACACTGAGTAAAATCAATCCATATTGCACCAGGGGACAAAAAGTAACCAAAACAAAAAGAGGTAAGATGCTGCACAGCAGGTATATTTTTATAAAGCTCTACAGAGTTCAAATGTTTTTAAAATTCATAATGAATTTTTTTCACTTTGTAGAGACTGAGCTAAAATCTGGAGAAAGGACTACTAACTCTACCATTTACAAACTACCAACTTATTTCATTGCTAAGATGACATGGGGCTTCTCTGCATTGACTGATGATTATTATACATGATATACAAGCATTCAGGGATGCCTTCTGTCTGACTATATGGTGCTAAATCAAATGCAGCTGTTAGGGAAACAAAAGCAAAAAATGAAGCAATAACATGATAAGAAAGGGGGGTGAGGGTGAAGAAACACCTCAGAGTGGCTGAAAATTCTGGGGCTTAAATTAACTGGAAAAGGCCTACCTGACTTGGCTTCACGGACTTGGCTTGGCTTCACTGAAATAAAATGACTTACCTGGCCAAGGGTAGGAGGGGAGTCTAAGATCAACAGAGCACTGGACAATTACATATTTTCTCTCTGGGGTGGGGTATTTTTCAAGGACTGTCCAACAGAGCAGGTGGACACAAACAGGCTTTGCACTTTGGAGGAGCTTGAAGAAGCTGGGCCTTTATGAAGCATGGCAAATTCTAGGTAGACATGCCTGTATACAGAATGTTTTACATAGCAAAAGGACAAGGATTTTAATATTTCTGATTGGATATATCAATGGTCAGGGAACGCAAAAGGCAGAACTGCAAGTATTTCACCATCAGTCCTAAACCAGAAGACTCTAATTTAGATGCTAAGAGTTTTGTCATACAACGCAAGCAATATGAGAAAGGTGAAAGTTTGAGGCTTATTACTGGTAGTGGTGCACACAGAGAATGCATTGTGGTGCAGCAAGCTTCCTAACTGCAATTGAAAAAACAGCTTTCCGGAGAGGGAGCATGTATGAGGGAAGAAGATGTGCATGTAAGAACTCATAACTGCAATAAGTATATTTCACTCTCTAGATTTAGTCTACATTAAAGCATGTCACCTATGATTTCCTGCCAGTATTAAGATTAGTGTAAAGGAGGGAAATATAAATAGCAAAAGCAGCAATATCGTCTCTCCTGGCATTAATAAAATGGAAGCAAAAATCCACGTAACCTACTGATCCAGTGCTCAGCATGAGTCAAATGGAGACATTATTGTCTTCATCTACATATAAATTGGAGACTGCATTTTGTGCTGCGAAGTGCCAAGAGAAAAAAATTAGAAATAGAGGCATAAAAAAAAATATGTCAAAACAGAGACCAGATGCCATTCATGCTACTACAAATAAATAGGAATTTAGGCACGAACACACAAACAGAAAATCCACGGCAAAATACATGCTTTCTAAAATTACCACAACAAAGACATTTAGCTTTATGAGCCTCAAAACACTGCAGTCTATAAATCAACCTGTAAGGCACCAATCTATGGGCAAGTGTCTATGGTGCATAGGCACCGGAGGCGATCCAGTGTCTGAAAAGGACCCTGAATAGAGGACTCAGACAGTGCCAAGGACAAGAGTCATGCTGGCAGTAATGGACAGCTGGTGCCAGAAGACAGTGCTGAGCCTAGAGATGGTGCTACCAGAGCTGTCAGTATAGGTTTGATGTTTGAGATTATTTGAATATCAAGAGGTCCAAAAAAGGAAGCAAAGCCAGGTGTAGGCTACTGTGATGCATAAAGAACAGTACATTGCTACAAGCATATGATGACATCTGGAGACAAAGCTATAAAATGGTGTCTCCTTGTGGGATCATTTTATTTCAGAGGTAAACAGGACAGTGCAGGTGCTGACCTGCACCAAAATGAAGCCCAAGTGTGGTAAGTTTACCTCTAAAGAAAAAAAAATTTCAAAAGTTCTCAAACACCTTTCCTGAGTTAGTGAATGTAAGCAATTTAAAGTGGTCTTTGCAACATTTCCGAAAGCTCAAAGGCCATTAGGAACTCAAGAGAAGCGCTGGGTCTCTAGCCAGATGGTTAAGAACAGAAGATCAGGAACCATGTACCATGTTTCAGCATGAGGACAAAAGAAGTAGTAAGTAGATCTAAAGTACACATTAGAGATACTGCTAAGGTAAAAAAAGTCTCCAATAGGAGTTCATAGCGTGAATCACATGCCAGTGAAAACACATATACAGAAAATTACCAAAAAAGAGAAGCATCGTCACACAACTCTGAAAATCTACCCAGAAGTTGTAAGGCCAACAGTTAGACAAACAGTCATCTTGAAACCTGAATACATCATGTGTGTATGATTCATCTGAGTCAACACCAAAACCACCCTGTCCAATACTGACATGACTTCACAAGGCTCACAGTCTAGGTACAAAATAGTTCAAGTCACTCTTAAAATAACAAGGCTGAGAAAATCCAACTGGTTCTTCAAGACATTTAAATATTTATAAGTTTATTCCTCACTGGATGCATCTATACGTGTGCATTTACTGCACAGTAACTGAAATTACTGTGCAGTACAGGCACACATCTATACATGCATGCACATACTGTACAGTAAATATGGCAACTTATGCAGATTTGAACATAAAATTAATACCTACACCATGCAGGTATCACATTTACACCCAATAGTTAGTGCGCACTAACGCATGTGTTGACACAGTAACACTGTGTGTGTGGACTGAATGGAGACTAACTTTAGTTTCCAATCAGTCCACACATGGTGTTAATGTGCTTTAATGCCTGCATGTGCAGATGCTGGCCTATTCCCACTTACTGCGCAGTAATTTACTGTACAGTAAATTTAAACTGGCATAAATGCACATGTAGATACACCCACATTCTCCAAAGCACTAAGTAGAGAGAAGATTCTGGCAATTGCTGAGCTAACATTTAACCAGCATTTTTGAATAAGGGTCTCCTCTAAGCAGTCCTCTTCTCTTCTAATCACATGTACAAAAATGTTTAAATTCCTTCTTTTAATTGCATTGATAAGGATGGTAGTTATTTACAAATTTGAATTAAATACCCAGTTGAAAAAATAGCCAACAACTTATCTCAAAAGCATCAGTTTCTTACGGCAAAAAACAGTATGGTACATTAACCTGAATATACGAGCGCTGTAATATTTGCTTATGATGGTATGAAATATCAGCCCTACAAAGAGTTCCAAACAAATCTCAAAAAATAAAGCAAAAAAAAAATCCAAAATAAAAGCAGGAATATAATGGAAGGTATTTTTTTGCATTACACTGACTAGCTTAGTAAGAAAGATGCCATTTACTCATATAATTTGCAATTATGCTACTAATTTCTTTTCCCAAGTAAAAGTTTTCAACAATGTTGATTTGTTAATTAAATCTGTATAAAAGTTTAAAACTTCAGCTAAACTCTTTACTGAGACCCAGCTCTTCTTTTTCCTGAGAGTAAGTCCCCAATTACACAAACAATTGCTAGGTACTTATTATTTGCCAGCTAAAAATGTAATGATGCTCTTGTAGAAGAAAATTACAACAGCCTGATAGTTCCTCTATGCCTCTGTGGACCATGACGCAAAGCTGTAATTATTACGCTGCAGGAGGAGGGAGGGAGTGGGAGGAAGGGAGCATCACAAACTTAAGCTTTATATTGCAGGTAAAATGTACTTACAGTGTTAGCAAGTTCTAAATAACTTCCTCCAACAGAATTACTAAGATTGGAGGCCTGCGTTAGCAATCTTTGCAGAGCAGCTTGTTGATTCACGATACTTCCTCCATATCCCAAGAGTTTCTGTAAAGTAGAATGACTCTGCAGGTCAGGACTCTGAAGATCTCTTGCACCAGAATCATATTCCCAACTTTCTCTAGCTCCTGACAAGGCACCTGAAATACAGACACAAAGCATATCCCATTGTAATTAGGAAGGCAGGTATAAAAATTAACGTGTTCCTTCCAAAAGGAAGAAACATACCTTTATTAATATGATTACTTTTATTAATATGATGGCAAAAAGAAACTCAGTACCAATCTAAGTGCACAACACAGCAAAAGTGTATGTTCACATACTTCACACATACCAAGAATAAATCAATTAAAATTGAACCATTAATCTGTGGGAACACTCCCCTTTCAGCTTCTGCTGCCTGACCTTGACCCTGCCTGTGGAGGTGTGGTCACATGGCACTGGACAGGGATGTCAGTGTGGTACCAGCTGCATGGCACAGCATATAGCCCATATGGCATGTGGCCTGTGCAGCATGTGTCAACAAGGGGCCTGTGGCTTGCAACCACTCAGAAGTTGCACAGCCCTGCTATAGTGGATCACATCCATTGGTCTGAGGCCACACAGAAATGAGGATGAAAAAAAAGATACTGAATACCTAGCCCTTTAATAAAAACAGCTTAACCTGTACCTGAACATGGTAGGGGCCAGTGGAATTAACAGTGGAGAAGAACCTCAACCAATGAATTTAGTAGAGGTATAACAATTTATACAGCTACAGATCTGTCAAAATGCAAGTGTGCAAGGGAAGGATGTGACTTAGAGCAAGACTGGCACCTTAATTCTGGCATTTCCTGAATTCTGAGTGCTTCACTTTGCAACCTAAGTAAGGTTTTGTTTTAACATTTTTAAATGCAGTTTTATATACTTTTGCCATCTGATATGTGTCCTTCTCAAGGTAATCAAACCCCATCTTTTTACCCTGTTCTCACTGCTACATTAGAGTTTTACCATACCATACATCATGCTAATCACCCTTCTCTGAAACACTGCAATATCCTTTGAGCTGGGTTAAGAAGTATTACCCATAGTATTATAAAGTGGTCATACAATTGATGTATTTAATTACATCGTTATGATATCTACATTATTCTCTACCCCATTCCTTATGCATCTTAACATGCTATTTGTGGGTGCATATGGATTAAGGTCTTTATTGAGCTATCCAATGATGTCTCGGTCTCTGGTCCTTTTCTATTTTGATACAGTTACTTTAGACTCCCATTGTGACGTTCGGACCTGGGGTTCACCGGTACCCACCTCGGGACACCCCTAGCCCTTCATCTCGCCTGCCATGACTTTGATGAAATATGTATCTATTTATAAGGAGGGTGTTCAGTGCTGATCTTATTACTGTAGGGTATACCCGAGGGGTACTCACGAATGTGGGGGTCCGATGTTCCACGAGGCTCCGCCACCCCTACACCTCGTCCACACGCCACCGGTCACTTGTTGGTATATCAGTTGACCAGATCTTGATCCTGGTGGTATCCGGATCCTTCAGAATCAGTATTGCCAGTATCACTCGGACCCGACGGAAATACTTTATATTCCCGAAAACCTTCCTTCTTAGAAAATATACTCTGCCGCCCCAAAGTGACTCTCTAGGGCAGAGTCCAGCTCTGGCTCGTAGTAGCCAACCTAGCCTGAGATCCTGAGTCTTCCCTGGCTCCCCCCAGCCATGACGCTGGGACTTCTCTTTCCATAAGCCAGGCAGCTCCCACAGGAGTCAAAGCAGCACCAAGCTGCAGTCTCCTCTTCTGCCCCCACTCACTCTCTCCATCACGCTCCGCTCCGCCACCCCGGTCGCAAGGCTCGCTGGGCTTTTTAAACTTTCCTGCGGCAGCCGGTACGGCTGCCGCGATTGGCTCCGCTCCCTGGCTTGTTAGTACCAACCACTTAAACAAGTGGCAGGGATGCGGCTGTAATGGCGTCTGCCACAGCTGCTCCTGTTTCTCCTCTCCTGAATTTGTTTCTTCAGGTGAGTGGTCCTTTTCCCCTTTTACTGACCCCTGGGGCCCTTCCTGTACTCCTGACGGCGGTGTGCCGCCGTCACACCCATATAATGAAAAGACATAAAAAACATGCATGAGTTTGCCACATGCACATACAGATCCATTTAATCAAAGAGAAAATTTGACCCAGCTTCAACTTGAATCAAGATGGAATAACTATCCTCAAATCCTCATAGTTTACACTCCTATATTAACACTAAAGGAAGCTTCTTCAGTTCCATTTCATGCAAGGTAAGTGCAGCCATCTGCTCCTTGCAAGTTGCCCATATTGGCTTAGTCCAGCAAAATTTGAATACCATTGCAGTTAGTGCAATTCACTAGGTTGGAAAAGGCCTTAGTGCTTTCTGCTTTTGAAGCACAAAGTTTTCAAGCAAAAGTCTAAAATAATTTTACTAGAGCTAGTATTAACTTATGCCAGCAGTTGCATAAACAGGTACAGAACAATAAGTTTATTACATCATTTTACTATATAAGAATCATATTCTGTCCATAGAGTCAAATCTACCTTATGCACAATATATGATCAGAAACTCAGGATCAGCTGGAGCAGGGATATCCAAATGGAGGCCCTGAAGGGGCTTCATGCAAACCGCAAGGGGTTAATGTGCAGTCCCCAAGCTTTTATCCAGCCTCTGACCTCCATATTCTTTCTGGCAGCTCCTGCCTCTGAGGTCTCTAGGCTATCCCCAACTCCATCTTTCACTTCCTGCTCCTGTTACAGGGTGGTGTAGCCCACAGTGTCAGGAGGCCACAGCATGGTGCAGTGGGGTGGGCAACTTCCCACATGCACACTGCAGGGGTATGCAGCTTCGGGGGCCCATGGTGAACATTAGTGCAGACCCTGCTGATATGGTTTGCATGGTGTGTGGCCTCCAGCCACTTAGAAACTGGACAGCCCTGTTCTAGGTAAACCACTAATTGAAACATTGTTACCGTAAAAATTTTTACAGGTAAGAGATGCTCATAGTATTCACAACTCTCCAGCAAAAAACAATTTAACAAGTAAATCATTTGAGAAAGTGAACAGATTTGGTTAATGCAGGAATGAACTAGTCATAAAGTCTGGAAGCTACAGAGTCATGATCTTATTCAACAGTTCATACTATCGCTTTAATGTTAAAGCAAATGCTCTTAATAAAGATAAAATTTTAAGAGGTGCTCAAAATACCCCAAATGCCTACAACAGCCAGTGATTCCAAAAGGAGCATCAAGCATTTGGCACACCACAGAATTAGATATATTTATTGAGATTATTTGAACTAGTTTAAATGTCATTTTATAATATTCAGTGTTTTACCTGATAAAACACCTGGGAACAAACTCTTCCAACTCCTAACCAAACAATGGTCCAGAATTGGTGAGGTTTTATTGAACTGGTGAGGTTTTATTCATCAAGGTGTCCCCGGGGGTTACAAGAAATAATGGCCACAAGCTAGGAGAGAGCAGATTTAGACTGGGCATTAGGAAGAACTTCTTCACAGTCAGAGTGGCCAAGGTCTGGAATGTGTTCCCAAGGGAGGTGGTGCTCTCCCCTAGCCTGAGGGTCTTCAAGAGGAGGTTAGATAAGCATCTAGCTGGGGTCATCTAGACCCAGCACTCTTTCCTGCCTATG
>JAGPOW010002514.1:531650-544499 GCA_030014935.1 Caiman crocodilus | reverse complement strand
GTTTTCATTCTATTCCTTTTATGGTATGAAGCTGGCCTCAGGCGTTACTACAAGGGGTTTGACTTCACTACGGGGGTTTGGCTTCTTAGGTGGTGTCATAAGTCACCGCCTACAATACAATCTGCACAGGTGACTGCACCACCGCTGCAGGGAGTTGATTCCAGTGTGGACACCCTGACTGTGAAGGAGTTTTTCCTGGCATTGAGCCTGAAGCAGCCTTCCAGGAGTTCATATCCAATGCTCCTGGACTTCCCCAGGGGTGCCCTGGTGAACAGCTGTTCACCAAGTTTTTGATGTACTCCCCTGACGTAGCAGTAAGCTGCTACCAAGTCCCCTCTCAGCCTTCTCTTCTGTAGGCTGAAGAGGCCCAAATCCTTTAGCCTCTCCTCATATGGCTTGTCTTGCAAGTCCCTGATCATATGGGTGGCTCTTTTCTGGACCCTCTCAAGTTTTCCCACATCGCTGTTGAAGAGTGGTGCCTGGAACTGGATTCAGTACTCCAGCTGAGGTCTCACCAGTGCGGAGTACAATGGGAGTATCACTTCCTTAGGTTTGCATAAGATGCAACGGTTAATGCATCCCAGCGTGTTGTTTGCTTTGCCAGCCAGTGCATTGCACTGCTAGCTCATGTTCGTGTGATGATTGATCACTACCCCTAGGTCCCTTTCAGCTGTTGTGCAAGTCAGATTGTCACCACTGAGCCTGTAGGTATGTTGGAGATTGTTTGCCTCCAGATGGAGCAATTTATACTTCTGAGTGTTGAACTTCATCTGGCTCCAGTCCACCCAACTCTCCAACCTGTATCTGCAGCCTTTCTTCTGGCATGACCACACTGTTCCATAAGTTGGTGTCATCTGCAAACTCGGCCAGCAAGCTTTTCACCCCCATGTACAAATCATTGATAAAGATGTTGAAAAATCACTGGTCCAAGCACAGACCCCTGAGGGACACCACTGGCCACTTCTCACCAGGATGACACAGATCCATTCATGAGAACTATCTGGGTCCTACCATGGAGCCAGTTTTCTACCCACTGAACTGCTGAGAAGTTAAACCCACAATCTTCTAATTTTTCATAAGGATATCATGGCATACTAGATCAAAAAGTCTTTTGGAAATATAGGTATATAATGTTGACTTTCTCTCCCATGTCCAGGTGGTGAGAGACCTGTTTGTAGAAGGAGATGAGATCAGTAAGACAAGACCTACCTGTGATGAAGCCAGGCTACTGTTCAGAATCTTACCATCAGCGAGCGTATCGCACATAGATTCTGTTATTAGTTTTTTCAGGATTTTCCTGGGATGGAGGTTAAAATGATTGGCCTACAGTGACCCGGGTCCTCTTTCCCTTCTTGAAGACGGGCACAATGTTGGCTCTCTTCCAATCCTCAGGGATCTCCCCCATGTGCCACGATTTCTGAAAGAGGTTTGCCAGGGTGTAACAGGTCAGCACTCGGGCCCCCCCTCCACGTGGCCCACGCACCTGTCCTTGGGCAACCGCCTGCCTCGTCTTTCCTGCCACGCCTTTGATGGTAATTAATTGATGTTAATTAGCGGGAGGCTGCCCACTCGCACCCCAATGCCTGGATGCGCTATCTGCGGCTCCTTCCTCCACCATACCATAGCCCAAGCCTCACAGACGTCTATTCAGTCCCTGTGTCCCATTTGGGCCTCTCTATAAGAGGGCCCCCTTCCTGAGGCTCACCGTGCCCAACTTCGGCTCTCCGGTAAATGCAAGCCCCTATTGGGGTTTGCAGCGCCCACCTTGGGTTCCTCAATGCTGCCCCTCCTGGGGTTTCTCAGTGTGGCCCCCTTTGGGCTCCTCGGGCCTTCTCAATTATGCTGTCCCTCACGAGCCTGGGGTCCCCGCACCTTGGGTTGCTGCGCCCTCTGGCTCTAGATTGCCCCTCCTGGGCCCCTCACTGTGGCCCCTCTTGGGCCTCTCAAACATTGCCCCCCTCGGTCTTCTCAGTGCTGCACCCTTCCTGGGCCAGCTGTGCCCCACTGGGTT
Organism: Caiman crocodilus; assembly: GCA_030014935.1. Classification (NCBI taxonomy): domain Eukaryota; kingdom Metazoa; phylum Chordata; order Crocodylia; family Alligatoridae; genus Caiman; species Caiman crocodilus. The sequence continues at coordinate 542,488 of JAGPOW010002514.1, read as the reverse complement.
TCCTACCAAATCCCCCCTCTCTGGGGCTGGTGTCTCCGCACCCCGTGCCACTGCGCCCTCACTGGCGCTCCGCTGCGCCTTCTCTGGCGCCTATAAGAACACTATGCCCCCAGGGCACCAGGATCCCCTGCACTACTGTGGGGGCTCCCCTGAGGCCTCCTCCAACCCCATATAGCTTCACCCAAACCACCAGTCATTCATAACAACACAAAAACACAAACTCCAGCTCCTCAGCTATAACTAAAATAAGGCACCCGGCCATAACAACAGAAGCCCATCGGCCCAAACAACATTCAGTGCTACTACAGCCCTTCAACTCACAGCTGCAGCCCCTGCCTCAGGCTTCCTCTCTCTCCCCGGGCAGAGAGCTCCTTTCTCAGTGGTAGCTGGCAGAGAATTGCCAGCCTGGCCCTGGCTCTGGGCTTATAAGAGCCAGGACTTCATGGGTTGCCCTGGTAACCTGCAGCTGTGCTGCCTAATCACTGTTAGGGCTCCCCCTCTGGCAGTTCTTTTCCTATGCAGGCACAGGGCACCAGCGTGCTCTGTGACACAGGGGTTCCGCAATGACCTCAACCAGCCCCACCAGCACTCTTGGGTGAAGTCCATCTGGTCCTGCTGACTTATAAATGTCTACCTTTTTCAGCTGGTTTTGCAACAGCTCAGCATCCACAGTGGGAAGGCTATCATTCCCACCATGCCCCCTGTGATCCTTATCTTGCTTGTCATTCCCCTTGGTCCAGTGAAATACCTACGCAAAGTAAGCATTCAGGACTTCAGTTTTTTCCCCTGAGTGTCCATTACCAGCTGTCCCAAGGTGTTAAGCCCTGTTAACACCTTTATCCTAGCCCTAACCCTTTTAATACACTGCATGCAGACTGATCTATTAAAATCAGCTAAATTCCAAAAACCTTCCAAAAACTGTTCCATATTTAAACAGTTTCTCCATATGAATAGAAATAAATCACTATTTTCACTCGATACACCTCAGAGGGGTAACATCCTGGGAAATATGGGATGCAATGGACCTCTTCTAATATTTTCCAGACTGGTCACTTAGCCAGTCTCAGAGGCTGCCATAATGATAGTACAAGCTTTCCAGTAAGATTTGGTGAACACAATTTATAAAACAGGAGTTACTACTCAAATCCAGTTCACAAGGGGCAATGTTGTGTGAAGCAGAAGGCAGGTTCTCTTTTAAAATGGCAATTCCTATTTCATGGCATTTTAATTCATAGATCTCAAATCACTTTGTAATGGTGGACACCATAATAAGAAGAGATGAAGTGACATTTCTGAGCATATGCAGTAAGTCAATGGTAAAGTCAGCATCAGTATCTGGTTCTACAGTCTCCTGAGCATCCTTTTAAGCTCACCAGGCTTCAATGGCCCATAAATAACTGATAACAATATTATCAAGCTAACCCAAATGCCCTTCTTCCCCAAAAGCAACAATTTTCCTCTCTAAAATATGCATCAACATTCAAACTGTGTTTATCAATCAGAAATCATTCATTAGTCAATGTAATGGTGCTGAGTGATGATAATAAATTAAATGAACAAAAGGGGAAAAACAAAGATACAAACATCTAAAGGTAAAAAGGAAAAAGCAACCTGGCTGCAGCAAAACTAAGTTTTATGCTGAAGACTACATGGAGCAAAAATGCATGGCAAGTTGATTTAAACACATTTTACCTCAATTCACTAGAAGGAGAATATCTCAGTAAACTCACTCATTAAAAAAAAAAGTGAAATAAAGGAATAAATCCACCCAAAACAAAGTATTCTCCAAACAAACAGTCACAAGAGACCTAATTTATAATGTAAACTAAATGCAACTAGGTAACTTGTAACTAATGCAACTAAACTATATTTCTACATTAAAAGTAAATTAGATTAAGAACAAATTAAATGGATTTTTTCATATGTATATGAAGGGGCTGCAAACAATCTACTCACATAGTGCCAGTTTCCAGAAGCAGCATGCACTATGATGTTTCTCTCAATTCAAAATAAATCCCCAGTAATGTGGAATAAAAGTATGTAGCAGATGCCCCATTACTGCCCTCTAGTGGCTAGACTACAATAATAAAGCCCTAAAACCCTGCTTCCCAACCTTTTCCTTAGTATGATCTCATTTAAACATTCAACATCTTTTGCGATCCCAAAATGATGCAGGCAAGATCAGCAAGGAAGGATCAATCAAATTTCTGCTTTTGAGTCTAGCACTCCTTTCATTTCTCATTCTCATCCTTGTCATTAGTTTTACAGCCTCAGCTTGAAGAAGAAATTTTTCGGAGAAAAATCCATGTTAGATTTCTCTGCTATGTAAAATGTATTTCAGCCAGCCAGCCAGCTTCAACATGTTTGTTTTAAGTCAGCTTCCCGTAATGGAGCTCCAACTCAAGGTGCTTGTACAACTGTCGTGCATGGATGAAGAACTGCCATGCATGAGAATTGCGTATTTATAAACAGGAAGTGCATTCATCATAACTGTTTGCCGCTTTCAAGTGTCTTTACGACCCCACTTTTTATCACTGCAATCCCACATGGGGTCATGATGCCAAGGTTGGGAACCACTGTCCTAAGAGCTAGAGGATACTTCCCTACAGTTTGAAGGAGCAGAGAGGCCTTATCTTAGAAGCGAGTTGCTGCGTTCCAAGGTGGCACACGTGCTAAACATAAAAGATTTCCAAAATGTTTGCAAATGCGTGATCATGGAAGGCAAAACATTTATAGCACTATTCTTGTACAGTGCTAAAATATGACAAGTTCTACATACTGTAATATTAATTTGCAATGGGTTCAGAATATTTTTTTTCTGTTAAGAAAAAGACTATAATTTAGTATGGAAATTCATAATAATAAAAAACCAGCAAAAATATACTAAATACATTCAAAGTTTGTCCAAAATATTAGTATGGTTTTCATGGGTTACATTTTTATCATATTTGCAGTGGGTAGGGTAGTCTTGGATGATAGTTTAAGTATTTATCCCAACCAAGTAGCAAAACAGAGTACTGCTGCATTTCAGTTAAAGCAAGGTTATCAAGCTCAGGTCACCAGTAGGGAAAGCACTGCAGGACCAGGGACCCAAAGGCGAAAGGAGTACATGAAGAGTGTTGTTCCTTAAGGACATGATCATTGCAGCACAAAGGAAGTCCATTCCCACACAGAGGAAAGGTAGAAAAAGGGCTGAGAAGCCCTCTTGACTAAACAGAGAAATCATGGTCCTCTTCAGAAAGAAAAAAGAGATATACAGACAACAGAAACCTGAGGCAGGCCTCAAGGAGGATTATATAACAATGGCCTGCACTTGTAGGAATCAGATTAGAAAAGCTAAGGCAGCAACTGAACTAAAATTAGCAACAGGAATCAAGGACAAGAAGTCCTTCTTTAGATACATAGGGAACAGGAGGAAAACAAATGGGAGTGTGGGGCCACATCTTAACAACACAGTTACCAACACACAAGAGAAAAAAACCCTCCTGAATGGCTACTTTGCTTTCATCTTTCACCAGGCCAAGGGGAAAATCATGCCAGATACAGGGTACAAAATGAACAGGATAGAAATGACCACCTTCCTACTATTGCCATAGAACTGGTGTACGATCAATTAAAAAAATAGACATTTATAAGTCAGCAGGACTGGACAAACTTCAACTGAGAGTGCTGAAGGAGCTGGCTAAAGTCATTGTGGAACCCCTGGCAAAGCTCTTCCAAAAACTTGTGGTGCTCTGGAGGGTCCCTGAGGACTGGAGGAGGGCCAATGTTGTGCTTATCTTCAAGAAGGAGAGAATGGAGGACATGGATAACTATAGGTCAATTAACCTAACTTCGTTCCAAGTGAAAATCATGGGAAAATTAATTAAGGAGTCTATGTGCAATAGGCTTCCAGAGGGTAGGATTCTGAATGACAGCCAGCATGGCTTTGTTGTGGGCAGGTCTTGTCTTACCAACCTCATCTCCTTCTATGGCAGGTAACTTGCTGCCTGGATAAGAGAGAGTAGGTTGACATTGTATACCTTGACTTCTAAAAAGCTTTTGATCTGGTATCCCATGATGTTCTTACAAGAAAATTAGAGGATTGTGGGCTTAACTGTGAGAAAGTCAGGTGGGTAGGAAACTGCCTGCATGGTAGAACCCAGAGAGTCCTAATGAATGGATCTGTGTCATCTTGGCAGGAAGTGGCCAGTGGTGTCCCCCAGGGGTCTTTGCTTGGTCTAGTACTATTCAACATCTTCATCAATGATTTGGATGTGGGGGTGAAGGGCTCACTGGCCACATTCATGGACAACACCAAGTCATGGGGAAGCATGATCACGCTTGAAGATAGGCTACAGATACAGGCAGACCTGGACAGGTTGACAAGGTGGGTGGATCAGAACCATATGAAGTCCAACATTGAGAAATGTAAAACGCTCCACCTGGGGATGAACAATTCCCTACACACCTACAGGCTTGGCAACGCCAATCTGACCAGCACTATGAATGAAAGGGACTTGGGTGTAATAACAGACCACAGTATGAACAAGCTGGCAGTGGGATGCCATAGCCAGCAGGGCTAATAATACCTTGGCATGCATCAATCGATGCATCTCTAGTAAAACCAAGGAAGTGATTCTTCCACTTTACTCAGCATTGTGAGACCACAGCTGGACTACTGCATCCAATTCTGGGTGCTGCACTTTAACAAGGACATGGTAAAGCTTGAGAGAGTCCAGAGAAGAGCCATTCAGAGACGTGCATGGCAAGCCATATGAGGAAAGATTGAGGGACCTTGGAGTCTTCAGCCTGAAAAAGAGAATGCAGAGAGGGGACTTGGTAGCAGCTTTGCCAAGCTGATGTATGCTACATCAGGGGCATACATCAAGGGCTCAGTGAACAACTGTTCACCAGGGCACCCTTGGGGAAAACTAGAAGTAATGGTCACAAACTCCTTGAAGACTGTTTTGGCTCAACATAAGGAAAAACTTCACAGCTGTGTCCAGACTGTGGAATACGCTCCCTCCAAAGATGGTGCAATTACCTACCCTAGAAATCTTCAAGAGGAGACTGGATGGTCACCTTGCTGGACCACCTGACCCCAGTTGTCTTTCCTGCTTGTTGCAGCACCTGATGATCTTCCAAGATCCCTTCCAGCACTGCAATCTATGAAACTCATCTGGCCCTTTGGGCTGTGCAAGTTGCATGGTCCATGGATCAGATGAACAGTGCAGGGCGAGTTCCATAGGCCAGATCCAGTGCCCATGGCCTTTGCCCCAGCCAGTTCCACACTGCAGTGCATGTAGTACCCACTCTGGCCCAGACTGAGACACAAGCCACACCTGACACCTGCTACAGCTGATCCAGGGGAAGGGTTGAGTGCAGTACAGATCCTGAACTAGCTGGAGTAGGCAGTGTGTGAAGTACAGTCCTGGAATCAGCCAGAGCAGGCACTGAATCCAGCATGCACAGCACCCATGGAGTTCCTCCCATAGCATGCCAGATCCAATGCCCACTCTAGCTGGTCCAGGACTGTGCCACACACAGCCCCTGCTCTGGGACCCACAGCATGTGTGGCTAATACCCCAGATGGGCCAAACACCATGGGCATCCAGCATGCAGAGGGAAGGGAGGGAAGAGGTCCATATGGGGCCAGCACTGGGGCTGAATGATGCAATTCCATGGGCTGGGCTGTATCTTTGATGCTTCTGAATTACAGCGTAAGAGAGCTGAATTAAGTTTACTATGGATCAGGATAAGGGCCCTGGATTTCTCTGCAGATAAAAGACCATATTTTGCCTGTCCTTCACTGATTGGGTAAACTGCTGGGGGTGTTATACAGAATATTTCTTCAGCTTGAAGGAAATATGTTTTACTATGTTGCAAATCACAAACAGTAATTTCACAGAGAAAGTCTGGCTAAGTGTAAGGATGTCTGTCAACTCTTTCTCATCAGAAAAAACTGTAGAATCTAATCATGGTCTCAAGGAAAAATGACAAAAATCAGAGGAATCTGGGGGATTAAACTGGCATAACAAAGGGGGGATTTCATTGTGGAAGTCCGTGGAATACAAAATGAAAAAGAAAAGACACCATCAGTGCTACTACTTTAATAAAAAGAAAGAAAAAGGCCAAGTAAAAAAACTTGACACAAAAGATTTCTCAAGGCTACATAAACTAGAAAATATAATTCATCTCTCTCAATACTATAATACCTATTCAGCTATTCCTTTCTCTTAATACTAAGGAAAGGCCAGACATCATAAGACCTTCTTTCAGTCACAGCCAATAATGAAAAAGAATCAATTCAATTATCTAGAAAATTAACTACAGTCCCTACATGCTAGGAGTTTTCCATATAGTAAACATTTATAGGGCAAATGTCAAACCTAAGCAAATACATTTGGCACCAACAATACTCCCTGCACAACCATTTTTGCCATTGATTTTCTAGCATTTACCAAACAGTTTTGTTTTGAATTTCTTCACTGGAATCAATATCAGGTAATCTCCAGTTATAAAGGGCATTGATTATACCGATGGGGGGGCAGAGAATGTTTTTATTACTTTTCTAGCCTATTAAGGAATATCTGAGTGTGTGGCAATTGTTAAAATTAATCCCATATCAGCTCCAATGTGTATTCGTGCAAAAGCTCATTCACCACAGTAGTTAAGAGGACCATTTACTTTAAAAAGTCTCTCTTTTTCTACCTCTTCCTGAATCATTTGTCCCTAATATTGGTTCCCTAATATTGGTTCTCTCTATATCATTTAAATGTTTTTTTTTTAATATTTTATGCCAACATGCCCAATTTATAAAACCCAAAATGTTGAGGAGCTTGATTAATGCTAAAGACAGATTAAGTCAATAATATGAAAAATACCAGTGACCAAAAAGGAAGTTTCAAAAATCAAATATAGTTTAAGTTGATAGAACAAGACAAGAGTTATGCAAAGTAAATTTATTCCAGTGATTCTCTAATTTGGGGTGGGGGGAAATGTGCTTCCTTAAGCTTGTTAAATTGTTATGTACTCTTATGATTTCATGTTATTGAACAATATGCAGGGATCCTGGTTTTCTCTGCTTAAAAATCCCAAATTCTCTGATAAAAAAATCCCATACTCTCTGACTTAAAACCCCCAAATCCATGTTTTTCCATGATTAAAATTAAACACCACTACATATCTACATACCTCTCTATGTGTGTGTACACACGCACGCACGTACGCATGCACATCCCCCCCTCTTTCGCTAGGTAGCAGTCAAACAGTGTTTTATTGATATATTTACAATTTGGAAGCAATTTGGAAGCCTAACAGTGTCTCACGATTACTATAATAAAATAAATTCTAAATACCTATACATTTTGGCATTTCATTTGGGATTTTTTATCATGAAAAATCAGAGCTCCCCTTGCCCCCTTCACTCACCAGGTCACGGGCCCTGCTGTGGCTGCACCCCTCTTCCCCAGCTGCTTTGTGGCACTGAGCAGCTCTAAATGCCCTGCCCATGCCATTGCCCCTCAATCCCAAGCCACAACCCCCCAGCTCTGATGGTGCCCCTCACCCTGACCCACAGCTTCCTGGCCCTGCCGATGCTCCTCACTCTCTACCCATAGTCCTCTGGGACCTGCCTGTGCCCCTCATTCCCAATCCATAGCCCCTGGGCCCTGATGGCACTGAAGGAGGCCCCCACCAACTACTAGGGCTACAGGGCCAGGGAACCCAGCAGTGCCTGAGCCCTGGCTACCTCCCGTGGGAGGCAGTGGGCTGCTGCAATGAAGTGGGGTGCAAGCCCAGTTCCCTTCTCTCCCATGGGTGGCACAGCTGGAGAGGACCCCATGGTGGGGGGGGGGCAAAGATGCAGATGAGGGCTGACAGCCAAGGGCTTGGGGCTCCCTGCTGTGCTGCCCTCCATGGCCTGGTGGGCTGGACCCAGCGTGGAGGGGGATGGTGTGTGGCTCAGTGCTACAGCAGGGAGCCCTGCATCACCACAGAGAGGTGCCCCCGCCCACCCAGCAGCAACGGGAGTGGCGGTACAGAGTTGTACCCCCTTGTTGCTGCCAAGTGGGCAGTGGCTGCCTTGCCATGGTGGTGTGGGGCTCCTGGCAGCTGCACCAAGCCTCCCCACCCCACCATCCTGCTGCATCAGGTCCTGCCTGCTGGACCTTGGAAGCTCCCAAGGGGAGGGCAGCAAGGCAGGAAGCCCCAAGTCCTAAGCCACCAGCCCACATCTGCCCCCAATCCGTTCACAAAACTGAAGGACACTTGACCCCATGCCCTCCCTAGGAGTGCATGCAGTGGTGGGGAGCCAACTCCCTGCCACTCTCTGAATGAGCCACCTGTAGCTCTATTCCACTCCCTGCCCGGGCCTTGCAGCCATGTATTTGTGCCCTGCTCCCAGGCCCCAAGCCCCACACACCACTCCTTCCTCTCATGTACCTGTTAAATGTTTACCACGTGCTGCCAGGGTTACAAAAAATTATACTCTAGTTCGAGAAACACTACTCAACATAATGCCCCCATGGAATAATCATTAAGGTCACCAGCAAGGCAAGTTAGAGGGTTGGCTTGGCCAGCCTGCCCTGGGCCTAGCATTTTATTCCACCAACCTGCTAATCTCCCTCTGTCACCTGAAAAGCTGGGCAATGGTGCTGAATGGTCTGACATAAAGCACTTGGTGTCAGCTGTATTCTGCTGACTGAGAAGTGAATGACAATTCAATCTTCCTAGAGGCTCCAAAATGTTTTGTCTAGGAGGAAGGGAATTAAGCCTTCCACTGCTGTGCACCTGATTGTGTTTACAGCAGAGGAACAGATGTCCATCTTGACTATCTGTAAACCTGCTCATATAGTCAGGTCCCTCAGGCAATTTGAAGTCTGTAGTATCCAACACACCTGACAGCTGTAAGTCTATTCATTATACACAGAAGACAGAAAGGTCATCTTCCACTGGTGCAACCGGTATAGTCTCAATGCCAAAAGACAGCCTGCAACCTTACTGTAATGGGTCTAGGAAATGAGCTGAGATTGTATGTTGATGGTAGCTTTGTACAACCAGCTTCACAAAGATCTGGCTCAGGAATGGTAGACATAATAGCTAAAATAAAGCTGTCTACAGTGAAAGAAGAAATGCTATTTTTTGAAGAGAAGCTAGCAACCTGTCCTCAGTGACAGAGGTCCGAAAGCATCTGAGGTTTGATCACTTTTATATTTAATGATCTGAACTTCCTCAACAACAGTGACACCTTCTAGTGCATTGAATGATCCAACTTCCATGGAGGAGCATTATTTATTATGGGCATAAACCAACTTCCAACTGTGACAGCCACACTTCTTCCCAAGTTCTGGTGATCTAATTTGTGAACTGGTCAGCAAATTTTTCACTGTGCAAAGCACAAATGCTTGAGACTGTGGAAGACATGGGTTCATAAAACAGAATATTTCAGGCAGTAATGACTATGCAGTTAGTGGCACCTGCACTGGAATAAAAGAATAAAAATATCTCTTTGAACTTTCCTATGATAGCAACATAGAAGTACAAAAATTCTTTGTGAGGTATCTCTCAGGTTCAGATTATATTCTGTTTCAACAAGCCATTTCACAATGTAGACCTCCATACAGTCTTCAGAAGATTACCACTTCAGGTCTTTTGCTGGTTAGTAATGTTTGCACTAGCTGCAAACAGAAAATAGGATCATATCACAAAATTCCTGAGCCTGTCAATATCCCTTGCTAACACTTTACTGTCATGCCCTTCACCATCCAAGTCTGAAAGCTGCCTCTCAGAAAGAGAGCTGGATTGTAAACATTTTTTTATCATGCTGGTTTCCTCTTTGGAAATATTTTATTCAATAGGTGATACGTGACACTTTTTGTTTAAAAACAAAAGTGGTGTGGGCTTAAATACTCTTCACTAAACAGCAAAATGACACTGGTGACACTGGTACATAAAAAATAGCCAGAGTGCTTTACTGGCTTCAGTTGAACAAGAAATTCTAGTAAGAGACACTATCTGTAACAAACTTGTAAAATGAGACGACACCTCCCACATTTCTATGACATCGATTTATCCAGGCTATACAGGAAGCAAGGCTACCATTAAAACAAATAAGGGAAGAAAGGAGAATAATGATTCTACATATTTTGAATCCTTTCTTCTCACTTTTGCTTATGCAAAGATTACTGCTGCCAAATGCACCAAAAAAAAAAAAAAGGCTGATTAGACTTCTGGTGGTTTTAACTATAAAGCACAAAAAAATAGAAATCATTGAAGATGATGTGTGTTCCAAAGTCAGGAAAAGAACAAAGAGAGGGGGAAGGGGTCAGTATCAGATGCAGCCAATTTGGTTATGACTGTGAAAACTAGATAGACATGTATGGAGCTTTCTAGCACTCTTTATTTCTATTGTCTTTTTATAATGGAATGTAAACTTTCTCACATCCTGCTGTCTGGAATATTGTTCCCAGAAGAGTTATAAAAATCCAGTAAGGAGGTTGAAAGACTGAACAAATGTTCCTGTTGTTCTTGAAAGAGTTTGACTATGCTGTTTGCATTAGCAACGGAAATAAAACCTACTTTAAAATGATAAGGAGATAATCACAATGGGCTTTGTGCAAGCCAGGAAACCATTCCAGTGCAGGTGCCAAAGGCCAAAGCTTTAATTAAACTTCACTATCAATGGTCACTATATTACACACAATCAAAAAGGCTAAATGACAACAGCAATGCTACCTCCATAAAATATAACCTGCATAAACAAATAATTACAGCAGATGACAAGACATTTTGCATAATATGCCAGAAGAACAGAATGGTAAATAATTTGTATTAAAATTTTGTAGTCTCTTTTAGAA